>JAUMHI010000073.1:1647798-1669555 GCA_032359435.1 Enteromius unitaeniatus
CTGTGTCTCTCTCTCTGTGTCTCTCTCTCTCTCTCTCTCTGCGTCTCTCTCTCTCTCTCTCTCTCTGTGTCTCTCTCTCTCTCTCTCTCTGTGTCTCTCTCTCTGTGTCTCTCTCTCTGTGTCTCCCTCTCTCCCTCTCTCTCTCTCTCTCTCTCTCTCTCTCTCTCTCTCTCTCTGTGTCTCTCTCTCTCTCTCTCTGTGTCTCTCTCCCACTCCTCCTCCATCAGCTGATGCCTGAAAATGCCACTGCTGGCAGGAAGTGCTCAAGAAAATAAAAACGAAAGCAGGCAGAGGATTCCAGTCAGCATACGCTAATGCTCCGGATACTTTCAGACGGTGGGTAGGTTAGTACTTTAAACGCATTGGAGAGTGAGTTTGGTTATCGTGACCAGTTTGAGACGCGACCGTGTTCTAGCGACTTCCGCCCTTCGCGGAACGTAAACATTACGCCGCTTATCTTCCCAGAACAAAACTCGCCTCCAAACAGCCACTTAAAGAAACGAAAGACTTATACATATGATTTAACTCACTCCAGTGATTTTAGCTTTAGCCAGAACTCGTTTGCGGGTCGAGTTAGCTGGTTAGCACTTCTGTGTCGTGATCGACTAACTTAACTAAAAACAATGTTTATGAAGTAACCTAACGTTAAGTTACTGTAGCACTGATAAATCTAAATGCAACTCATCTAAACTTTATCAAATCGGCTTTGTTACACCCTACTTTACTATAAATGAATTATGATCATCAAAACCACCAATTACAAACATTGCATTTCCGCTGGAAACACATATAAGTAGAAATAAAACATGTAAAATCATGTTTTTTCGTTGTGCATTTGCTGCTGACCTCAATCAAGTTGGGCTATTTTGATTGAGTTAGAAATAGCTGAAATAAAGTAAAAATATCTACAGAATAGAACCTAATTTGAATCTGTTTTTGCAGATAAACTCATAAATAGAAAGTATTTAACGTTACTGTAGGTTAGTCTTGTTACTGATGTTAGTAAAGCTTGTAAGCATCTGCTTATACATATGAGACCAAACTAATTCAGCGCAATTTGTTTCTAGGTTGGTGTTCATGTATTATTTCACCCCTGTAAGCTCGAAATCTTGGGTTTCATGTCTCCTCTACAGTTTATTTTACAAAGCATGCTACATTTTCAACTTTATTTAACTATAAGCAGCAATGTGAGTTAATGCATTTGCATTTATTTGCCTTTTGTGTTTGTGTTCTTTGCCTCACGCTTCAGTTGCCGTCTGACAGGTAAAATAAAGAAGAGGAGAAGATGGCACATCAGGGCGGCGGACAGGCCTGGGGAAAGCTGGTGAAAGTCAATGCATCTCCGGGTTCAGAGATATTACTCATGAATACAGAATGCACGGTGGGGAGAAAAAAAGGTGAGCCGATTCTTTACAGACTGTCTAGTTTTACTTATTGGCATTAATAGTTGTAACTTCTTTTTTTTTTTACCCTAAAGAAGATAATCAGTCTGAAGCAGTGTCTGCAAGTATTGAGCCTTTCACAATGCTCTCTTTAGTTCAGCAAACGAACCCCCACCCCAATAATGACAAAGGCGTCTATTGAAGACATGCTCTTGGAATATTAAGTAGTTTTTTTGTGTTGTGGTGGTGTGCAGGGAAAGGTTGGATCCCTGTCTGTGTCTGTCTGGTTTTGAAGACTGTCTTTATCCCGCTTGAATTAATATTAATTCATGTGTCTGTTTGGTTCACAGTAACATTGGACAGGGGTTATTAGTAGAACTGATGCACTTCATTACTATAATAATGTCATTTTTAACTTTGCTTCACATCACTATTCAGTACTTAGTTTAAGAGCTTATGTTGCAAAGTATATATTTATCTTGCTTAATACTACTACTACATATATATTTTTATATTGTTATTACAGTATTGAGAATTTTTTGAGGAAATCTCACTCTTAATATTAAAGGTCCTATAAATGGATTTTATTTTATTCATGTTTTTCTTATTTATTTATACACTATACACTAAGGGCTTATGTAAAGGCATTTGGGAAGTCTTCATGGTGACATCAGCCAAAACTTCTCAGAAGTGGACCTGCTTTATTTCTTTGTGTACAATCCATCCATCACTGTGTTATTCCAATGTAAAAAAAGTATAGTTTATTTTGATTTATTGTTGATATCATAACCTCACTGACATATTTTCTTTATAGATTGTGACCTCTCGTTTCCGGCTAATAAACTGGTCTCAGGAAATCATTGCATAATCACTCAAGATCAGAACTCAGGACAGGTGTGGCTGGAGGACATGAGGTGAGACCAGCTGTTGGTCGTCTTGAGGTCCTTCTAGTAAGACGTTGGCTGACACAAATATTTGTTTTCAAACATCAAGTTTTTTGTCTTTCTTTGCATGCGCTTTTCCTCTTTTTGTAGTTTATTAGTATATATAAAGTATTAGTAAAAACTAGGCCTATGTTATATTAGTATATACCAGATAATAGTAAATATTTAAAATATGAAACGTCATAAATGTAAAAATACTGAAAAAAGTATTTTGTAAATTGGATTCGGGGACCAAAATGATGTCTTGTCTTTGACCCTCATAGTTCAAGATTTCACCATGCGTTGATTATTATAGCATGAAAGAGAGATGAGTGTTGTGGAAATGTACAGAATGAATATTATTTTCGAAGTCTAATGCTGTAGTTAACAGTTTCACGAACAGATGTACCAGTAAAAAAACCAAGCAGAAGCAGTTGGTGTTAATTCTTTTTAGTTCTAGTTCTTAAGTTTTTGCAAATTATACTGAGTGACTTGTAATTAAATTAGTAAGTGAATTCAATTAAAGTCGTGCTTGGCCCTGCGGCAAATATACATCCAATTCCCTCATGACATTTAATCTTTGCTTTGGTGAATAATTCATTGTAATTTGGTTAATAGTCAGTGGATGGAGATCCAGAAGTTGATGTGTGTCTGTAGTGACCGCATGTCTCTTGTATTTGAATGTACGCTGGCTCACCGATGGTCCTCTACATCTTCATCCAGCCAATTAAGTTAATATCTGCTAGACAGTTGATATGCTTTGTGTTTTACACTACTTTCTTATCCTTTCTTGAACAACTTTCTCTTTGCTATTTTTAACAAGGCTTTAACTATAGGCCCATTATTTTGTCTCTGAAAGAAGTAGTGTATATATATATATATATATATATATATATATAGGTTGATCGGTTCTACCTGCATCATGCACAAAAAACAAACAAATGTATAAACGGGCAATTAAGTTTTTAAGTGTGTCAGGCATTTTGAATTATGATGTTTACTAATAACTGTTTTTTTTTTTTTTTTACCTGAAAATAAAATTCACAAATGTGACCCTGGACCACAAAACCATAAGGGTCAATATTTTTAAATTGAGATCTATGCATCGTCTGAAATAGGGCAGTATTTGGCTGAGATACAATTATTTTGAAAAGGGGGCAAAAAAACACAAACATACATAAGTTGTTCAAATTAAGTCCTTAGCAATGCATATTAATAATACAAAATTATGTTTTACAGTGTGAAATTGAAACATGATATTTACATAAAATCTTTGATATTAGACAGGAATAATTAATCATTTTGCCCCATATTGTTGGCTATTTCTACAAATATACCTGTGCTATTTATGACTGGTTTTGTGCTCCAGGATCACAAATGTTATCATTTAGCATCTGAATAGCACTCATACAAAGGAATCCATGAAATGACTATAATTGTTGCTTGATGATGATCTGTTTGTTTCCATTAGCACCAATGGAACAGTGATCAACATGTCCAAAGTGGTGAAGAAACAGATGCACTTACTGCAGAATGGTGATGTCATTCACTTTGTGTACAGGAAGAATGAGCCAGAGCAAAGTAAGGTTTCACATTTAACATTTTTTTATTTTGATAAATATATAGGAATAAATGTATAGTTGCATCCAAACAGATGACTCCGATTAGTCACATCGCTCATCTATTTTTGTTTTACAGACATTGCTTATGTTTATCAGGCCATCGGGCCACAGGAAAGTGCCTCACAGGACACTGAAGGTAATGATATTTCGTACAGATGTTCTCCTGTTACACTGAAAACAATGCTTTTCTTACTTAGATTTATTGTCTTGTTTCCAGTCAAAATTCTCAAATCAAGAAGGATTTTCTAGTAAAAGTTGTCTTATTTTCAGAAAACATGTCCAAATTAAACGAGCTTTCCCTGGTATCGAGCAAATTTAGTTTTCTGTTTGAAATCAAATTATTTAGCCTCCCCCACTGGCAAATGATTTTGCTTGTTTAAAAACTCACTTAATTTTGACTTGTTTGAGGCAATAATTTATACTCTAGAAATCTTGATTTATGAATCAAGAATCTAAGCAAGAAAAGCATTTTTTTTTTGCGGTTGGTGGTTTAAGCAGAAAAAGATGGTGGTCATGCTACTACATTTTGAATAGAAATTATGGAACAAATGTTTTTTCTCCTTTAAAAGAACATGCACAGATATATTGCTCCTAATAACATGAGAAAGGTAAAATAGGTAAAATCATGTCAACTTCCTCATGCCATTTCTGACAGTTCCTGAAAGTTTGAGTCTTCTCTTTGGGATCTCCACAGATGCTGGAAGAGAAGAAGATTCAGATCTGACTGAAACAGCGAGTGAACCAGTGCCAGTAGAGCCTGTTATTGTGAAGTCTCTACCTCAGTCTGGGCATGATCCTCAGCCATCTACCTCTGGCTCTTCCTTCCACTTCTACAACATGCCCTTATCTAGCTGCTCTGGTAATTAGCATCCACACGGCATGCACTCTTTTATACACGCTTTTTTTTGATGAGACAAGAACTAGTATATAATGCTTTCTGCACTTCTGTTAATCTATGCATTTCATTTATCATGAGTTTCTGTGAATGCTGGTATAGTTATCATTATCTTTATAGTTGTGCAAGCCTTCACAGTGGTGACATGCTAATGCATTAAAAATACTACGAGCTTTATATTCCTGTATGTACCATTCAGCAGATGTGTCTACAAAGAAGAACCCAGTGAGTTCTTCGGTTGTCTGTAAAGGAGAATCAGAGATGACGGCACCAGCAAGCAGTCCTGGAGAGCCAGTCATGAAGCACACTCGCCGGAAGTGGACCTGCTGGACTGAGGGAGGGCAACAGATGGAGCCGGAGGTGGAAATACAGAGGAAAAGAAGAAAAACCGACAAAGGTGCTGTAACGCAGTTTTGGTAAAAATAAATAGATGTGACGAGTTGTAAATAATTTAGGATTTTGGCTTTGATGGTTTAAGAAAAATATAGTAATTCTCTCCTACTCATCAAGGCTGTTTTTTTTTTTTAAATCAAAAATCACAGTAATTTTTACAGTTTTCTATTTTAATGTATTAAAAGGTAATTTATTCAGGTTTTTAAAAATCTGAAATTTTGTAGCCATTATTCCGGTCTTCAATGTCACATTATCATTCTAATAATTATAATATGCTGATCTGGTGTAACAAGTAACATTTATTCTTCTTATTATTATCATTATTATTATTATTAAGGCCGATCAATCACATCCAAAATCAGTTTTTGTGTACATAACGTGTGTGAACAGTGTATATTTATTATGTGTATATATAAAGAAAATATTTGCATGAATATATTTGTACATTTATATATATATATATATATAATTTAATATATAAACATAACACATTTTATGTGCATTTATATATACATAATAAATATACACCGTTCACACACACAACCTTTATTTCGGATGTATTTAATCATTGCCCAGCACTAATTCTCAATGTGGAGCAGTTTTGCTGCTTAATGTTTTTTTTTCTCAAGATTTGTATGAATAGAATGTTGAAAAGAACAACATTTATGTGAAATGGTTTCAAGTGTGTCTATTTTCTAATGAAATGTTGCTGACTTTTAAAGGGTAGCGTATATCCGCTTTTAACATGCGTTTCAGAACTGTTCTACAGTATAAATGTAACCTTTATGTCTGTGTCTGTCTGTGCTGCAGATGATCTGAATGGGTGCGGATCTTCTCACAGTGATTCTGCTGTTTCTGCAGCAGCTCCTCAGGTCTCGGTCACAGGAGCAGCAGGGAAAGAGAAAACCGAGGGAGCCACGACAGACAAAATGGAAGAATCCCTCACATGCATCGTCTGCCAGGACTTGCTGCACGACTGTGTCAGGTCAGTCCAGCATGCACTGATCAACGCTCAGTAATTAATTATAAATCATTCGAAGGGATGCTTCACTCAGAAACTAAATGATGACAGAATTTTCGTTTTTTGTGTGAACTATCCCTTTAAGAAAGATTTTAAAAAGGTGTGTTGTGGTTTATGTGTGTCTGGTATAGTCTCCAGCCCTGCATGCATACGTTTTGCGCTGCCTGTTATTCTGGTTGGATGGAGCGTTCCTCGCTCTGCCCCACCTGCCGATGTCCTGTGGAGAGGATCCGTAAAAACCACATCCTCAACAACCTGGTGGAGGCTTACCTTCTCCAGCACCCAGGTACTGTAACGTACAGCTATCACATGGCCTGTTTAAACTGAGTCAGCTAACTAAACAATATGAGAGAAAAGGTTTCAAATCTATCTTTAACCCTAAACAAATACTTAGACAAAGATACAAAAATAAGAAGAGTGTACAGAGATGTGTTACTTAACAAAAATATGCCTAAGCGCAGGATTTCAACAAGAGTTGGCACTTTTATTCTATGAGTAACTAGTCTGTATGTGTCAGATGGTCAGGAACACTATTGTTTGGTGTTTTGAAGGCTATATTTATTTGTCAATAATGCAGTAAAACAGTATTATTCAGAATTATTGCAATTTAAAATAACCGTTTTCTATTTTAATGCATTTTAAAATGCAATTTTTCCTTTGATGGCAAAGCTGAACGTTTAGCAGCCGTTATACTCCAGTCTTACATGATCCTTCAGAAATAATTCTGACACTGATTTTTTTGCTTTTTTCTTATAATTGTCAGAGCTGAACACAGTTGTACTGCTTATTATTTGTGGAAACCGTGACACACTTTCAGGTTTCTTTGATGAATATCAGGCATAAAAGAAAACCTATTAATCCCTAACTTTTAAATTTCAGAATTTATGGCCTTTTTTTATTGTTCACAGAGAAGTGTCGGAGTGAAGAGGAATTGCGCAGCATGGATGCCCGAAACAAGATCTCTCAGGACATGCTGCAGCCAAAAGTCGAGCGCTCCTTCTCCGACGAGGAGGGCAGTTCAGACTATCTGTTTGAACTCTCAGACAATGACAGCGACATATCTGACATGAGGTCAGCAACCATTATCCATCAAGTGTTCAGTTCCGTCATACAGTGGTGCACAAAATGATCAGAACACCAGTATTTTCAGTCAGTTATTTCTACCTTTGGCTGTAGCGTATCAGTAGGAAATATCACTTTATGTTTTTAAACATTAATTATAATAATCCAGTGAGGTTTGTTCGCACAAGAAGCCTGACAACAGAACATGCTTCAAGGAACATGCCTGCAAAGCTACAGCGCTGGTAAAAGTTCTAGGCACTTTTGCTCTAAATAAAGATGCTGCCATAAATGGAACTAAATTAAATCAACATTTGGTAAAAGCATCCTTTTACGTTTAACCCCTTTACTGTCGCCCAGTTCTGTCATCGGGACACCTATAGTTTAGTGTTATGTCCACCACTGTATAATAGTGCTTTTTTTATCTTAAAGTACAAGTGTTTCTTTCTTATTTAATGATAGATAAAATCAAATTTTCTTGGCTCTTAGGTTCTGTCCAGCAGGTTCTATCAAGTATGTGTGTGATTAGTGAAACACACCCTGATCTAATGTGTTTGTTCTCAGTCAGCCCTATATGATGTGTCGGCAGTGTCCAGGTTATCGGAAGGAGCTCAACTCTGCCCTGTGGATCTGTGAGCCCGCTCAAACTGAAGGGCCGGCTAAAGGGCCTGGAGATGGCCCCTCCACATCTTCTGACACCTCCCCAGGTTATTCATGCTCTAGATTAAGAGTGCCTGAAACCATACTTGAGATACCTTAAGTCAGGGTTCTTCAAATCTTACCTTGTGTTTGATTAGGGTTAGATCCAAACTCTGCAGTGCATTGGGGGTAGGATTTGAAGAACCCTGCCTTAAGTGAAAATTACTCCTCTACAAGTCATAAGACACCAACTCCAAAGCAACTTCAGTAACACTGATTTTTAAAGCACTTGAGTATTTGAATTATAATAAATACAGACATGCCAGTGAAAAAGCATGGGAGAAGCGTGGGAAAACGGGTATTTATTGGAAAAACTTGAACAAACAATAAGGTAAAAAACTAAGGGAACAAATAATAGGTCTCTTCAATATAAGGAGTAATGTTGAGTAAAATTTAAATTAAAGTCAAAGTTGTTGCTAGCTATAGTCTTGTCCTCATCTTATATAAAACTGTCAAAATAATAAATACACTTACATATATTTTAAATGAATTAATTTCATGTTAATTATACTACAAAATCCATTTTCATATTTAGGTACTTAATAATTGGAATAATTTTAGTATGCTATACTGGTATACTCATTTCCTAATTCCTAAACTAATTGTGCAGAAGTAGTGCTAAAGTACAATTAAATATATACTTAATATATTTTACTATGCTAAAGTGGAACTGTTGCAAGTATGCATCAGGTGCACTTTAAATATTTTGCTTTTAAAGTCCGATATATATATATAAAATCCTCATCTATGGTGACATTAAAATGCATTTTAGACTTAATATTTAGAAAAGTGCATTATGCACAAGTAGTATACTTATTATAATTTTTATATAAGTTGAGTTATCTGTCAGTAAATGTGTTAATAGATTTGAGTTGTACGTGGTGTGAAATAAATGTATTGCCTTTTTAACTAGGGTACTTGCCAATGAACAGTTGTTGTTGACAGGTTTGGGTATTATTTTCAGTTCCCTGTAGTTGGTGATATTTCAAATGCAGCGGCGTGAAGAGTATACTCGTTTAAAAAGTGTAGTGAAGTAGAAAGTAGAAGTTGCTTATATCTTTAATACCTCTGGTCTAGGCAAAAAGCTCACACACTAACAGACACCTCCATGCACTTCTTGATGTTGATAAATGCGCTGTGTTTCTGCTGCAGCTCCTCAGGAGTTCAGGTGTCCTCCTCAGGGCAGTCACCTCATCTGCTCCTGCTGCCTGCAGCCCATGCCTGACCGCCGCTTCGAGCACCTTCCCCCTCAGGTGTCTCCGCAGCACTGTGAGTGATCCTGACACCTGTCTGTCAGTGCTCTCCTGCCTCCTGCAGTCAGCTGATGGTTTGTTGTCCGTTCCTGTGAGCAGGTATGGTGTGCCAGAAAGTGTACTGTCATGTGTACTGGGGCTGTCAGCGGATCGGCTGTCACGGATGCCTAGCGCGCTTCAGCGGTAGGTTTCGGAGCGCTTCAGATTACTGTACAATGTTTTATAATATTGAACTTTATAATAACGATCATTATTTCTCCTCACAGAACTTAACCTTAATGATAAATGTCTGGATGGAGTTTTTAATGGCAATCAGTATGAGTCTGACGTCCTTCAGGTGTGTCCAGTTTGTTTGCTGATGCTTTGGGATCAGTGCTGTTTTAGTGTTATGGTATTTATTAGTTTCCCTTTTTAATTTTAGCAACTGTATTCTATTTTGTTATAATTGTTTGTTTTCTTAAAATTTTAGTATTTTAACTTGGTTCATTTCAGGCAACGTTTCTCATTGATTTCATTTTTTAATTTAACATTTTATCCTAATATTTAATTTATTTTTATTTCAATGAAATAAATGACTTTTTAAAATTTCTGTTGACGATACAAACACTGTGGGGATTTTTAATTACTTTAATTATTAAACAATTTCTTTTCAAATACTTGAATTGTTAAACTTTTGTTTGCATTAAAAATAATGAACTTCATCTGATTATATAAAGCAGGGCTGTCCAAACTCAGTCCTGGAGGCCTGGTGTCCTGCTCAAGCTCTTAATGGCTATACTAGAAACTTCCATGCAAGTTATGTTGAGGCAAGTTGGAGCACCGTCCCTCCAGGACCGAGTTTGGACAGCCCTGATCTAAAACTACAGTGATATATTAATGCATAAGAATGGTTACTTCTCATATCTTAAACTAAACTATAAATGCATTTGCTTCATTCTCACTTGGAAACCCAGCTCTCTAAGCTGTTGTTCCTTTCTGCTGTTTTTGTGGCAGAGTTATTTGACTTCCCGAGGAATGAGCTGGAGGCACATGCTGCAGGAAGCGCTTCAGGCCGTACAGCAGGGCCTGTACCAGCTCTCTGGTAACTGCTTTTTGGTCATTTTAAAAAGGCACAGGTTGAAGTAAGGGTGGTTAATATATAAGAGAAGAAAATCACAATATTTCTAAATATTTTAAGGGATACTTCATATCACATTATGCACATTTCTATGGAAGAGAGGTGCTGATTTTCACATCACAGATACTTTTATGTTCAGAGAAAAAGCCTCCTTTTCTAACATGCGGTTGCACTGTAATGCATCAGTTATTTCAGGTAAATGAGAAATCACTGTGTGTTTCAGATTACCGAATCACTGCCAACTCTTTCCTCTGCTACTGCTGTGGACTTCGCACTTTCAGAGAGCTCGCATATAAATACAGAGAGCATATTCCCTCATCAGATCTGCCAGGTGAGCACAGGACAGGATTTATTTAATTCCCCTCTGCTGCAGCTAGACATCAGACCAAATATATAAAGCCACAGATTGAATTGAAAAGTTAAAAGTGTGTGGTTTTTTTTTTTCCTCTCTCTCTCTTCCACACAGATTCTGTGACTGCCAGACCGAACTGTTACTGGGGACGCAACTGTCGAACTCAAGTGAAAGCACACCATGCTTTGTAAGTCAGCAACATGTGCAAGTCATTTTTGCATTTTGATTCAGATCGGAAGTCTTGCCGATCCAATTCAGTTTAAAGTACTTGTGATTATGTTTATGCACTGTTCTGCCAAAGCATTACGCCTTCATCCATCCTTATGTGCACTTCCTGTACAGCACGTCATACTTGTATCCACCAGGAGAGGGCAGCTGATGAGCGTGTGTGTGTAGTGTCAGTCTGCAGTGCAACATACATAGGCCTTTTTGTTCAGACATTTATGTAAAAGTTCTGTTAATCAGAGGCTCTGTGGTATTATTGGGGCAGTTTCCCGAACAGGGTTTAAGACTAGTCCTAGATTAGACTAAATGGAAATGGAAAAAGCTTGCACTGAGAGATCTTAAAATACATTATTGCCATTGTTTGGTCTTAACATGCTCACAAATAATGCATTTTTTTTAAGACATGTTTCTAAAAGTTCTTAAATGTCCTAAATTAGCAAAGGTCTAGTCCTGACTTAATCTAATCCCTATCTGGGAAACCGGCCATTAAAGTCTTAATTCACTCTTTATCAAAATAAGACCCATCTTTTATCTTTTACCCATATACTTAAACATCTTTAATTCCAAATATATTTATTTGAGGTGCAAATTAAACGCATAAAGTTGAAAACATGATACGGGTATAAAAACATTGAATTAATAACATCGTTTCCTGTTCCTTGTCCTGTTCATTTGAATCATGTCTTTTGTTAGATTAATTTCTCATTAAACAAAGTAAAAGTGTTGCCGTTGCGAGACCTTATTAATGGATCCAGTTCATTCCTTTCCGGTTTCTTTACCTGCTCTTAAAAAGGTCATGAATTGAATTGATAAAACGTACAGAAACTCTGGGTAATGATCGATAATTCAGACGACGAATCTTAATCTGTGGTTATATTTTCTCCTCTGTCAGGAAATTCAACCACGTGTGTGAGCAGACGCGTTTTAAGAACTAAAGCTGGAGGAGCGTGTCTTGATCTGACGGCGGTGGTTTGGGAGGGTCACTGATATACCTCTGTACTCTACATATGCAAAGTCAATCAGATGATGATAAATCAATCATCCTCGAGGTATGGTGTCAGCGCATGGAAACGTCTGATCTGGATCTGCACTGCGTGTTTGTCACGATGGACCGACCGTCACACTTTCAGTACGCACACTTCTTTCCACTATGCTATTGACATGCTTTCATCTCTGCTTATTGTAATACGAGACAACGCTGGCAATCATCTTTCCATGCAAAAAGCTCTTTAGCTTGAACCTTATACACTATTCAAAATATAAAACAAACCGATGGTGCCTAAGAGTCATCTACGAGTGCTCTTTCTTTGCATATGTCACATACTACTTCCATTTTTAATATTATATCAGTGAAAAGTATCGTATTATTATTAACTGCTCAAGACATTTAAATGCTACTGAGGATGTTGAAAAATATGTTCTAAAAAGGGATGATGTTGTGACTCCAATCCAGCGCACTAAACTTTCACACATCAGCATTTGCATTTTGTTCTTCAATATTTGGGCAGTACTGTAAGTCATGTGAAGACACTCACTTGCAAGCCTGCTCTGAAGGCATATGGGTTATATCGCACTGCAGGGGATAATCACATGAAATCTGATTTATAATAAAGGCTTAGATGCTTTCGCACATCTCGTTATGATCATGGAGTTCTTGCTTTTGCAAACAAGGCCAGTTTTTAGAGATTTGAGTTTTTCTTTCACTTGTAGGATTGGTGATATTATAGGTAGACCAGTAAGGTAAGGCCATATAATAGCCGTTTAAATATTTTCTGACTAGGCTAGAGATGTGTTTCTGGGCTAGTAATTTCTTATTCCCATCTTCCCCAAGTTTTTTTTTTTTTTTTTTAGTTGGTGTCTATTTTAAACACTCAGCTGATTCTTGTTTAACTTGGTAAACCACATTGGTTTCAGCCATAGTTCTTACAATGACTTTTTCTTTTATAAATGATGTTTTAATGCACTGAGGAAGATAATGTGATCCATGAAACGGTTACCACAGGCAGTGTTTAAAATACGGCTGCGTGAAAAGTTCAAAACATTATACCCTTCAAGCGTTTGTACCTACATAAGCAAGTAGGCGCATGCTGTTTCTGTTCATTGTGATGTTTTGTAAATATTTCTAAAATTCCTGCAGGGAACATTTTACGTTGCTGTTAGATTGAACATAATGTATTGTTGCAATTGTTTTTTTTGCCCTTGTTTTTGGGGTCTGTTGTTTCTCTCACCACAGCATTCTTCAGAGGCTCAGATTAGACTTCCTACAACTGTAGTGTTCAATCCTCTACATCCCTCACCACAGCCTCAACTGAGCTTTAATGAAGGTGGACAGAAGGGCTCAGCGCTCTAAAGCTTCACACATTGACCTAATAGCGCCTGACAAACGGCCACATTTGCTACACCTCATTAGTGAATGTTAAGTTGTGGTTTTACAGACGTTCTCCTGCCGTAACTTTGAGAGTTTGTATCAAAATGTTTCTACTAAGGTTTGTGCTTGTTGCAAATGCATTTTTTCTGTGCTGCTTTTCCACCGCTATTTAGTTTTTCCATTGATGCACTTGTTAGATGCAACTAAGCCCAAATTTTATCAGATGGCAAATGGCACGCAAAATCTAAAAAAATCAAGATATGTGGGTTTCTGTTGTCTACATAAACATCTTGTATGTCTAAGACTGATAAACCATCCGTTGAAATCACATACAGGCTCTTGTATAAAGATGATTTTAGGTTAGTTAAATATCTTGAATGGGGTCTCTGCAGGAAGGGTTGAGGGATTTATTCAGGAATGGTCCCAAGTGTTAGAGACGCTTTGGAGGCTGCTTTGCATTTACTGAAAGGGAGATGTACTCAGCAAATATTTACTTGCTTGGGTTGGATGGGATTTTTTTTCTTTCTTTCAGAAAAGGGGGCGTTTAATTCTACCTCATCAAAGTTTAAGCTGGGGCTTCACATGGAGAAGAAAATGTTTTCTGCTCATCAGGAACTATTGGAACGCTCCTATAAAACACTGTTAACATTCTATAGTTGAATTAGCGCTTGCTGTGCCTCATGTTTTGAATGCCTAGAAATAAATCTGAGACTAAAACCTTGTTTAATTTACTGCACTAATAATAAAAGACATTCAATTATATGTGACTCCGTGTACATAATGTTTTGTACATAATACTGCGCCACACATCTTCACTATACAATGTTTTATTTGCATAAAATATGTTAGTTACTGCATTTTAAATGTCTGTACGGTGATCGGTTCCCTTTATAATCCATCAAAATCAGTACAGTTGACAATATTACTGCACTCAGGAAAACACCATATAAGGAAAACAACTTATAAAAATATGATTGTATACACAATTTCAGGTATTGCATCAGTGCATATTTAGCAGCATAGATGATGGCCACAAGGCACATAGTAGGTGAAATAATCAAAAACAGTAACTTGATTAAAAAAAAAACTTGTAGAACAAAGTCAGCGGTTATGTCCCTTGAGAAATAACAATATGCCATTTCCATTCGTATATTTTTTACTAACTTTTTTGAACAGTACAAAATGTGTATCGGACCCACAGTGAATTACAAAAAAAAAACCCAAAAAAACATGGAAGTCAAGCGAGATGCCAAGCAGCGTTCTACCAGACCAGCTAATTGGTCTTCTACAGCTTGCAAAAGGATTAGAACAAGCTGTATTGTTCATAGAGCAGATACATGGAATTTCATAACCGAAAATAATCTAAAACTTTCAGCAGTGAGTAGAAACATTTAGTGATCTTGGTTACATGTTTATCATATACATACAATTACAGGTAATAAAATACACTGTTAGATGGTGGTTTTATACTTAGCAAATTAAATGTGCACATACAGGAACACAAAAAACAATAAGTGCTTTCATTTTTTTTCGTTCATGCCCAGATTCATTACAAACCCATTTGATATTGGAACAGCAGCTCATAAGCTGAGTTTTCAGTCCTGTTGAGACCTTTTATTGGCTGATTTGGTCACGTGACCATCATATGCAAACTTCATGGCACTGGCATACTTTGTTTCTGGAGTCACTGTTAACAAGAGAGAGCTGAAGGGCTCTGCGTCTCCATCGCACCACCACGGCCCGCCCTCGCTAAAGAGCTCGGTGGCATGCTGGGAGCTTGGCTTTGTGATAGAAGCGGCATCTTTGTGCCTTCAAACATCTGTCCGTTCATCCGCAAAGGCTTCTCGGGATGCTCTGCTGAGACTAGAGGCTGTCGGTCTTCCTCTTCTGAGATGGCAAACACTGGTACAGTGATGTGGTCATCCCCAACGCTTGACGACATTTGACCTTTGACCTGCAGCTGGCTGGCCGGGGCACCGCTGGTGTCGGAGAGGAGGTTTGGGGTTGTGGTTCCGTTGACTTGTGCTTTGGTGGACTCGGATGTGCCGGAGAGCAGGCCGAAGCAGGGAGCGTTGAAGCGTGAGCGTCTGAGGTTACTGGTGGAGTTGAGGCGGCGCTGGCGCTGGGCGGGATGAGTCAAGGGGTAAGAGGCGTTACTCGTGAAGGAGTCCGACTGACAGCTGGCAGCGGGACTGTGAAGAGGGGCATCAGATAGGACCTTTCCCCTTCCAGAGTCTGTAGCTGTGCTTGGGAGTGCCTGAGTACACAGTGTCACAATTCAACAAACAAAACAACTTTTTTTGTTTTTTTTCATTACTAAATCCAAAAAAACAGGAATAGGAAGCCAAACCAAGTCTGGTGAATTTTGTAATATGCACAGGATGTGACTAGATGAGAGAAACTTTCTTTTCTGTGAGTTAGGTTTCCAGTTTAGGTTTAAAGACAGTATGTTGCTATAATTAATATTTACATTTGAAGAGTGTATTTGCAAAAAAATCATGTTTTTTCATTTCATTCTCAAACTGCAGTATTTTGAAAAATAACAAAAATACAGCTAACTAAACAATAAAACGCAATAAAAACAGCATTGAAAAAACTAGATTTTTGAAAAAAAAAAACCCTGAATAATCTGTTTTTCCAAATAAACTCTCTTTATATATATATATATATATAAAAATAATAAAAAAATATATAGAAGTATAGTAAACTTTATATACAGAGTGTATTTATTAATTAATTACAAATGCATACTTTTATTCGAAAAGGACACATTTAATTGATTAAATGGTGACAGAATTATTTTGTAAATGTATAACTGACATAAACAGTATTCATTAAAAAATCTAAAAAAAGGTAACAAAATCAATATAGTTTAGTTTACTGTGACTTTTGTGTGTTTAAAAAAATCTGTACCGTTTTTTCCCCACCACCTGTGCTTCTGTACTTATGTATGAATGAAATAAAGAGTGATGAATGTTCTGAAGACGACATCAATAGGAGCACATTTATGTGTCCGAATGATAGGTCATCAATCTTACTATCAACACTTGCGTCACTAATGAACTTTCAATCATATTTTTGTGTGATAAAAGTGCTTTCTGCATCAATACTCACGCTGTCCACCAGCTTGGTGAATGGGCTGGTAGAGTTCCAGCTGCACCATTTCTTATGTAGTTGAGGAAGAGGAGGAAGGAGATCCTGGAAGGTTCGGACACTCCAAGCTCGTGGTCGTGTGCTGTTTGTCGATCCGGTCTGACTGCACGGAGTCGCTTGGACCGGTGTCGACCAGTCGAAGGGACGGATGGGTCCTGTGTCACTGTGTCTCAGGAAACGCTCTCGTTGCTATAAAAGACAGAACTAATTTAGGAGAAATAGATCCTGCAGAACTGACAAAAACTAAAAGAAATCCTACTGTTGTTCGTTATTCCTGAATAGTGGGAAAATGTTTCCACCCCCAACCAGAACTCTTTCATCAACATGACCGCACACCAACAAGCTTTCTCCTTCTTGAATCCCTTCTGTCTATCTCGTTCTAATCAGAACAATGTCTGGGACTTTGCATTACAAACACTTCCTGTTTTAATTTGCCTCTTTATGATGAATCCTTTGATGTATTCCTCAATTGGTTTTTTTTTGGATAAAAACGTCTGCTAAATGAATAAATGCAAATGTATGATAAATATATGAAGAGTTAATTTGCAGAAACAGATTCATCTGTTTTTAACAATTCTCAAAAAGCATTTTTTTTATTGTACATTACAATTAATCTCCATTATACTGCAGTAGGGTTCAAATATGTTGCAAATTAACTCTTCATATGAATATTTGATATATTAGCAACTAATAATTCCTTACATTAACTTATAAGACACTCTGGATAAAAGTGTGTACTATATGCAAAAAGGTAAAATGATCAGAATCACATTCATTCAAAAATATTATGCATTTTCGTTGTTTGCTTGTATAACAGTAGTTTTACTCCATATCAGATGAATACATAAAATATTAGTCATTTTTAATTTGTGATATATTTTATGTTTTGGTCAGTACCAGTTTTTTTTTATAATATTTGACAATATTACTTGATTTGTTTGAGGGAGGGAACAGGAATCCTTTAACCCTGCAGACGCTTGAAATTTTATAATTTCAGAAAAAGTTGCATCAGTGAAAACAAATGACAGAATATAGCTTGGATTTCGAGCTTTCAGTGCAAAAGTTCAGTGCAGCTTCAGTGATTCCTGCTGAAATCAGAGACGTTATATCCAGAGAGACCAGCTTCTGCTTCAGGAGTTGCTTTAGTAAGATTGAGGAGAACTCCTTCCGCTCTCTTGAGCAGATTCAGGCAGTCGAAGACCTCCAAACATGTCAGTCAGCTGTTATAATGGCACATGTGCAGCGTGTGGGTGAGTATCAGAAGGGCTTTTCTCAACAGTAGGAGTTTGACAGTCCTCACACATGATCTCCAGCAGCTCCCCATGTCTAGACGAGTATTATGCCGGATTTAATCTTGAGCTGTTCTGGCACGGTTTCATATTTTTAACCAAAACAATACCAAATTGTCCTCTAGTGGGGTTGGAGGCAAAAACAAAAAAGGGATAAAGAAAACGCAGAGCCAAAGAGCTAGCAAAGAAAAAAAAAAACGCAGCCGGACACCAGAGACGCAGGCTTCTGATTCTTCTCAAACCTCCTCGGATGGCACAGCTTGGCAAATTTTTCGTGCCACATTTCGGAGCCAAAGCAGCATGGACCACACACTTGCACAGAAGAACACAGAGCTGAGCTGGGAAATTGGCTACAGGCGGACAGCATTCATTAGGCAGAGCTGTTAGCGGGCCAGCTCCCCTCCGACTGTCCCAGCAGCCTCTAGTGAAGAGCTACTTCTCTGCCCCTCATCCAGAACATCACCACACACCGTGAAGCTTGGCCTCCCACAGCGTACTACACTAAACAGTTCAGCGTCATCAAGAACACTTCAAACTACAAAGCAAAAGTAAACAGGGTATCTCTTGTAGTACTAGGCGAGCAATAAAGGCACCATATTTATATCAATTTAAATGAGTAATCTTCAAATGTATTTCAACACATTGCATTAGACAACAAACTATCAAACCAGACGGAATCTGGGAAAAAAAAACACTTCCCCTCAGCGTTTTTGATAAACCTTTTTTGTGCTATTTTTTGTCGCACATCAGGGCAAAATCAATTGTTACACTACATTTAAAAAGAAAATAAATGTAAGTAGCGAAATGAAGACGAGAATGAAAAACAAACAATTATAAGACATCAAAGTTTTAGAACAGTAAGATATTTAATATTAAAGATGTTTCTTCTGCTCATCAAGGCTGCATTTATTAGATTAAAAATCCAGAAAAAACTGTAATATTGTGAAATATTATTTCAATTTAAAATAAGTGTTTTCTGTGTGAATATATTTTAAAATGTAATTTATTCCTGTGATGCAAGCATCATTCCTCCAGTCTTCAGAGTCACATGATACTTTCAGAAATCATTCTAATCTGCTGATTTATTGCAGAATTATCAATGCTGGAAACAGTTGAGCAGACAAATATATTTTCTGGAACCTGTGAATTTTTCCCCGTTTTTTCCCTCAGGATTCTTTGATGAATAACAAGTAAAAAACAACCAAATTTTTTACCAAATATAAAACATTTCTAATATGTTTATAAAGTTATAAAGTCTAATATGTATATAAAGTTAATAAAAGTATTAATTTCATTCAAAGAAGAAAGAATAAAAATGTACTGATCCCAAACTTTTGAACAGTAGTGAAACAGTAAACTACCGTAACGGTAGTTCTGAACATTATTATCCATTTTAAATAAACGCTTCTCTTTTTAATATTTGAATGATCAAAGAATCCTAAAATAAACTATCAAGCAGCTGTTTTCAACACTGATAATAAAACATCAGCAGATTAGAATGATTTCTGAAAGGATCATGTGACTCTGAAGACTGGAGGAATGATGCTCCAGAAACATCTTTAAACACCATTAAATATCTTACTGACCACAAATCTTTGAACGGTAGTGTAGTTAAAATAAGACATGTGAATAATATATAAACTTACCAATGTAATAAACATAAATATAATGTTACAACTTTTAGCAGATTTTATATATCTAATGTTTTATACTGGGGTTAATGTTCTGTGGCTTTAATGCAAACAAATATTACATAAGTACATTCAAAAGTTTGTATTTACAATCCTCCATAAGATTTTTCTCTTGTTAAAGGAATAGTTCACCCAAAAAAACCTAAAATTCTGTCATTAATTACTCGCCTTCAAGTAGTTCCAAACCTGTATGAATTTCCTTGATATCCCAAACATAAAGATATCATGATAAAATCGGAACCAGGCTGTTTTGATTTAGAAGTCAATGTCGAGCCAAAACAGCCTGGTTACAAATGTTTTTCTAAATATTTTCTTTTGTGTTCGACAAAAAGAAAGAAATTCATACAGATTAGGAACTATTTGAGGGTGAGTAAATGATGACAGAATTTTAATTTTTTAGTGAACTATTTCTTTAAGAATTGTTTTTATTTTATGTATTTATTTTTAAAGAACCAAATCAGTATATTAGATTCCAGACGGATCATGTAACACTGCAGTTATGACTATAATATATTTTAAAAAGCAATTAGTTAAGCAGAATCTTCTAAAAAGATTTTTTTAACAAAATGTAATAATATTATTTATTTTTAACCCCAAACATTTTGAATGGTAGGGGATGCACAGAAGAACCAGATACTCACAGTATGTGGAGAGAAGGGCAGAGCTGAGTTGGGTGCAGAAGCGATGACAAAAACCTCATCTGTGCCTAACTCTAGTTCAGTCAGACCACTGGAGAACTGCTCTAGAGCGGCCTTCTCGGACACGTCACATACTCCATTTACTGAAGACCCTTCAGAGCACAAAACAGTGCACACTGTCATATTTATAAAAAGGACTTTAAATACTTCAGGTTAACAATTTTTTCCTGACTTTAAACGTATCGTTTCTACAGAAACTGCACCAACCTTGTCCCCATTTACTGAGAAACCTCACATAATTCTTACATTATTATTATTATTATTATTTCACATATAAATTTCCATGAAAACTTAAAGGCTCAAAATCTGTTGTTTCAGTAGAAACATCTAAAACAAATTGCATTATATGTCTGTTTTTAAGTTTATTGTTTTTTTTAGTGCTGTCAAACAATTAATTACAATTAATCACATCCAAAATAAGCGTTTTTACTTCTTTAAAAAAATAATAAAATAAAAATACACACATGTATATATATATATATTAAAGAAAAATAGTTTATACATTTACTATATACATATTATATATGAATATAAATATTTACATGGGAATATTTTCAAAATATATACTGTGTGTGCGCATTTATGTATACATAATAAATATACACAGCACACACACATTGTGTAAACTGTTTTTAATGCGGTTAATTGTGATTAGTCATTTGACTGCACTTGTTATTTATTTACATTGAACCATGTTTCATTTAAGATCAGAAAAAATAATTTGAACAATTATATAAATATCCCTTTAATAATTACTTCCATGTGCTTTGAACACAGCAGGGAATACATTTTTGTGCAATTTGCACCATAATTGAGCTTGGGTAGACTTGTTATACTGTTCTTGAATTACTGTAATTTTGCCTTTTTTCTGTTCCTAGAAAAGACTAATAAATCTCAATGTATAGGTCTAGGTTCAGAAGGGGGACAAATGAACTCCAGTCACCTCAAAGCTCCCTTCATCTGACAACATCAATGAAGAGAACAATAAATCTGGGGGAGAGAGAAGGGGAGGGAGGGAGAGAGAGAAAGCGAGATAGATTCATGGATTGAGGGAGTGATGCGGAAGGGAAAACAGAAAGAAAGGACGATAAAGAGAACCTAAGGACCTGTATGGGACAGACTGCGGTTGAGGGAACGGTTGTTGTTGTTGTTCACCGTACCCAGCTGCTGCTCCAAGTGATTGGGAGAAATCATCTGCAGTTCACTCACATCTGCTGCTGAATTTAGCACTCCTTCTGGAACCTACAACACAATACCTCACATTATTTCTACATGAGCAAGCAAAATAATCACTCGCCAAAGCACTAAATGACAGCACAAACTCACTGTGCATTCATGTTTTCTGTGAGAGATCAAGTCTGCTTATCTACACACACACTTAAATTAAAAAAAAAGAAATATATATATATATATATATATATATATACACACACTCCATCACATTAGAAGTACATTAAGTTCACATACTGTAAAATAAAGTGCAACCAATGATTTATATGCAATATTTAGTATAGAAATACAACTTAAGTTAATTCAATTTCATTAAAAATTAAATTCCATTTAATTTTATTTTATTTATTTTAAATAAATATTTTAATTTAATACATTTTAATTAAA
>JAUMHI010000073.1:1669655-1683286 GCA_032359435.1 Enteromius unitaeniatus
CGTAAAATTAGAAAATAAAAATATCCAGGGGGTACCGGAGGCGAAGCACGTTTTCCCCAATAGGCGGGACCTTACAACCTACCAGTACAGAATAAATGCACCAATGCATCACGGGTGAACTTTACATCAGACAGAAATGACAAGCTCAGTCGCAAAATGAGTCATTGTGGACTGTAAGCTTATATTCAGTTGTTTGGAAATCAAACAAATTGAAGTAATTTTGTTTGCCGCAATATTATTTAAATGTAATTTACTCTTTATTCTCATAATTAAATTGCCATTTCACATACACCACCATTCAAAAGTCTTGGGTTGGTCATTTTTCTTTTTCTTTAAAGAAGTTTCTTATGGTTGCATTTGTTTGATCAGCAATATAGAGAAACCATTTTACAGCTAAAGCTTATTTTTCAGCATCATTACTCGAAATAGAAATCATTTCAATATGCTCATTTGTTGCTCAAGAAACATACCTTATTATTAATGTTCAAAACTGTTCTGCTGCTCAATGTTTTTGTGGACTGCATCTATTCAATATAGAATGCCTTTGTTGCGACGTTTGGTCCTTGAGGATTAAAAGCATTTCTAAAACTAATCTTACAGACCTCAGACTTTTGAATGGTACTGTAATTAAATATATGAATAATTTGTAAGTAATCCATTACGTATTATTTTTAATTAAGAATCAACCCAAAATTAAACATTTAAAAATGAATCTGTCTCTGAAGTGATTTAAGCAGCACAAAAGGGTCTGGTGAGTAATAAAAATGTGTGTGTTTTTCGGCTTTCCCAAAAGCTGCTGCAAAAATGTCTCTATTTTCTTTCTCTTGGGAAGAGGAGAGACAATGAGCGTTAAGAATAGAGGCTTTCACCAGCAGCCAAGGGAGCTGAAAATGAGCACACACACACAAAGACACACTCCAAGTGTGATGCAAAGGAACTCCAGTGTCTGTTGCACTTCGATCATTTCTGATCAATAACAGGTAAACTCTGAAAGGAACTCGATGCCACATTAGAGGTGGCCAATTAGACCCATCTCTTTAAATCAGGTTACCGTGGTGATGAGGTATCATTTACACAAAGGGCACAGCAGATGCTGGTGATAAGCACTGCCACACCTCAGCCAATTACAGCACAGGCATTAGGAAAAGAGAACGACCGAAACTCCTGACGGTGACATGTGACACCTTCATTATAGAATGTCTCTTACACACAGACTTACTTACCCCAGACGGTCTACAAGGTCCCAGAGCACATTGGCACTAGGAACAAGAGGGGAGCCATCATACAGGACCACAGAAGCCCCAACAGCTAGAGAGGACACCAGCCAGTTCCACATCATCCATCCCGTCTGCACATGAAGACACAGATCTACTTTTAGACTGGGTCAGCGTCTACGTTTTTGCTCCAAGTTTGACCAGATTGGGCAAACACACCAACTACTCTGACTACCAAACTTAAACAAACAAAGTGCTCAGAATAAAACATTTCAGCCCAAATATCATTTTGAATATCACACAAGACTAACCGGATATTGCAAATTATTAGTGTACCTTCATTTTGATAGTAGTGCTGCCATAAGATCCAAAATAAAAGTTTTTGTTTTGTTTACTGCACATCATATTTATATATACACACACACATATTATATATATATATATATATATATATATATATGAAATATATTTAGATATTATATAATTCATATGACTATAAATGTATACATACATCTAAATATTTTTTAAATATATGCTTTGTGTGTACATATATGTAAATATTTCAAATAAATCCTTTCCACACAAATATTAAGCAGCACAAGTGCTTTAAACATTGACACTAATAAGGCATGTTTCTAGAGCAGCTAATCAGCATATTAATATGATTCAGAAGACACTGAGGACTGGAGTAATGGCTGATGAAATATTTTCCAAGACACAAATGTATTTACTAAACTTATTTAAATTGAATTGTACAACCTACAGAACCGAAAACAAATCATTTTTGGCATTGCATACCCCAGAGATTCGGTCAGACTGCACGGCTTCTTTTTAATGCATGTCACTGGAGGAGGACGACAGACACATACCGTAGTGTAATATATGATGACGTCATTGTAGGTCATGTTGCCATGAAGAACGTGTTCTTTAAGATGCTGGATGAGAGTGCCCTAGGGAACAGAGAACAAAAGGGTCAGACTGTTAACGTGATGAACTACACCCGTGGCTCTTTTACCAGGACATATGTGTGAACTTCAGTACAGCTGACTTCATACACCCGTTTAAATGGGAAAAAAAATGGCTAAGAACAGTAAAATCAGAAGTCTGTAATTAGAGAGGCGGAAAAACACAAAGCATTAGTCAAGGACGATTGTGTTTATTTTTCTGGATCTCACATTCTTTCTCCTGGGCTGGTGTTGTACATTCAGAAATATTCTGGCAGGCAGGGGACGGCCTAATTAGCGAACTAAAGGATCAGCGACACCGCATGGATTAAAAAAACCCTTACATTTCTTTTCTTTTAACACCATGCCCTGCAACAAGCGTCTAACACATCACCTAGCGAAAGCATTAACTGCACATTCATTCATTTGCCAAACGCCATAACCTGACACGGGGGCTGTTTTCATAAGAGCACACCGAACATTGATCATCCATAGAGTGAGAAGAGAGAAATGCATCTCCATGTGTACATGTTTTCATACACACAGCGCTCTAATTATCCAGCAGAGGCGTCAGACACAATGGTGCAAAGGCTGAAGGGAAAAGCTGTGAATAATGAAAACACTGTGTTATACACACACACACACTGATCAAGCGCGTACAAAGTGTGATTGTGAAGCACAAAAAAAGCAACGCTTGCCTGATTTTTTGTTTTTTTGGATGAATTTTCTGATTTTTGAATTGAAAGTGTAGGTATGTGGAGAAAGAAAGGCTGATTTAGACCCATGTGAGCTGCTGTGTCCCTAATGTTGGGATTATACAGGAAATGGGATACAGAAGGGATGAGAATGGTGCACATAATTGCTCATCCCAATTGCATCCGGCTTACACTGCCTTACAGGTTCTAAAACTGCCTCTTACTGCCATCTAGTGCTCAATGCTGGTGATTCAAGAGATGCGGTGTATGATGACCCTCAGGAAAGAGGTGCTTTTATTATCACACTCATGGCATCAGGCATTAGTTCAGATCCTAGCCACAACAATATCAAACATTTATTTATATTTACAATATAATATTTTGAATTACATTTTTATATTATCAGTTTCATTTTAATGTTTATTAAAATTAAAATGTTTTTAATGTTTTTAATATTAGGTTCTTATTTTTAATAATTTTCCTTTATCTTTATTTCAGCTCTCATTTTAGTTATTTTTGTACTTTAACAGAAGTGCAACGCACTGCATCATCATCTATCTATTCTTATTCTTTTAAAGTATATTTTGCAAATGTATCTGTTGTTCTCGGATTAAACTGATAATTTAGCCGTTGATATTTGTACATATGCAAAACAATCGCTTGTGCTGTATTTTTTATACATAATATTTGGGTCTCGGGGCACTCAAAAATATATATCAGTTGCATAGATTATAATATTTTAAATTAGACTCTGCACAATGTCTTCAGTGTTCTCTCTCTCTCACACACACACACACACACACACACTCACCCCAGCAGAATGCACCATGCACTTGGGAGCTCCTGTGGTTCCAGAAGAGTACATGATGAAGAGAGGATGAGAGAAAGGCAGCTGCTCAAACTCCAGCTGAGGGTCCTGATCCCCTTCTTTACCCGTGGCCAAGAAGTCATCCAGGAACACACTGACAGAAAAAGTACAGGAGACAGAGATTCAGGACTGACTCCACTTCAGATCTCATGTCAACACACAGCAGCAGCGGTCACCGAGAGGGGAAAAAAACCTAATAACTTCATAGAATTGATGTTCTGTCAGTTTATCAAGGATAATAAACATTTATTGATATGAAGTACGTTCCAATCACCAAACAGTGCCCTCAAAAATCAACTTCACAGGATATTCAGCCATCTTAAAGGGACAGTTCTTCCAAAAGAAGATATTTTAGGAAAATGTTGGTAACCAAACAATTGCTTGACACAAAAAGGTATGGAAGCACCAAATTCCTTCAAAATATCTTCTACTGTGTTCAACAGGGGGGTAAGATATATATATATATTCAAAGGTTTGGAGGCAATTTTTATTTTATCCTTTAAAATTAAGTACATATTTTTTCCTCAAGTTTTTTAATGAGTAGACAGTTCAAAAGAACAATTAAAATAAAATAAAAACACAAATAAAATGATAGTGTGTGTATATAAGAAAGGTTGGTCATTCATTCTTCATATATATTTATTAATACAAGTACACTACACCCATTGCATGACTCAGGTTGGAGTGTTACAAACTAATTTACTTTCAAGTAAATTAAACTTCTACATCCAAACAGAAGTACCAGCACAATTTATAATAAAAAGAAATGTGACATTGAAATATGATTGTACACACACACACACATATCACGCACAGACCTGTTGGGAATCTTGGAGAGGTCGGTCTCTTGTCTAGAGCGAACATATGGAATTACCACAACCTTCTTCAGGTCAGGGAGACCTATGCATAAAATATGAAGATGAATAAAATGCATGCATATTAACAAGACAAAACGATGGGAATACTGTGGGCTGAAATGCGTGCTTTATACCTTTAACAACGTTTTGGAGTTTCTCCATATGGTCATGCTGCTTGCCGTTATACACAACAGCTGCTACTGAGAACAGCAACTTGGGCTGGATCTGAGAAATTCGGTCTAGAACTCCCTTAAGACAAAACGAGACAACAAAGACAAAAGAATAATAGGCTAAATTATATTTTTACATGTATAAATATTATATAAAATACTAAACTATACAACGTAATAAAAGTGAAATATACTATATAAACATATATAAACCAGTACAGTTTGAAATGTCGGGGTCAGAAAGCATTTTTCCTTAAAACATATAAACATACTTTAATACAATAAGAAATGCTTCTTGAGCTTTTTTCCTTCTGAAGGATCATGTGACACTGAAGACAATAGTATTGTTCTTGTTCCAAACCATTGAACATTAGGCATGCACAATTGCCACATGAATTCCTACAATGTGCTGTCGTACCCTGAATTATCCACAGATGGCAGCAATGTGTATACTGAGTTTACTTCAGTCAATCAGCCACGTTGAATCTATGCTGCTTTATCTGCTAGAGCCAGTCCTATTTATGGAATAACCTCAGCCCTGAGGGGGCTGTAGACTTACTTTAATCTCCTCATAGGAGAGTGTATGTGTGTGAGAGAGAGACAGAGGTAATGTGTGTGTGTGTGTGTGTGTGTGTGTGTGACAGAATGTCTGACATAGCTAACAGGTCACACACACATTTGAAGACAGCCAGAACTGATGGTGAGGTGACCTATTTTTTTGTACATCGGGGCGACATATTGCCAAAATATTGCATTAGTAGACTAGAATATAATTATGATACACCTCGCATTTGGAAAATCTAGATTGCATTTAAAACACAAGGCGAAGCTCATGTCAACACACTGCCCCAGTGTCGGTTTGAAGGCATGTGGGCATATGAATGCCGGGTCAGCGTGGTACAGCAATGCCCGGCAGCTGAGGGCTTTCTGAATCATTCTTTATGTCGACGGCCAAATCTGATATTCATACATCAGGACTTCTCCACACCACTCACTGGATCCACCCGTGTCAGTTTTTTAATCGATGGTTTATTCGAAATAATAATCTGGCACTTGAACTTTCATTGACTGACAGTGAGCCAAACATTTTGCTATATATGAGACACTGTTCTGTGTAACATACCATTTAAATGTCGGCAAGAATTTTTCCATTTTTGGTTTTTTTTCTCGGCATGCACGCAAAGATTAAACTAATCTAAAGTGATACTAAAGACATTTATAATGCTAATATATGCAGTAGCTTTGATCTTTCTATTGAAAGAATCTTAAATATAGTGGAGTTTTTATAAAAGTGCTAAGCAGCACAACTGGTGTAAACATTGATGCCAATAAGAAGATATAATAAGAAGAGTTTTTGGCACTAAATCCAATGTATTACAATGATTTCTGAAGGATCGTGTCACACCGAAAACTGGAACAATGATTTACTTAAAAAAATGCAGCTTTGGCATCACAGAAATAAATGATCTTTTGTGATATAAAATTTTGATATTTCACAATATTACTGTATAAACGCAGACTTAGATAAACCCTACCAAGAGACCACACTTTTTTTTTTATCAATCTTACTGGCCCCACACTTAAAAATGGTATGACTTCATGAAAAAATGAAGTGCTAGTGCAGAATTCTGTGCAATCTGTCATCATTATTATTAATATTTCGATCAGGTTTCGGTTTCCTTGAATCAAAATGACATCTTTCCAACCTGATCTAGCCTGTATATTTTACATGTTCTGATGATCCACATCTCGCAGAAAAATGGAAGTGGTTGCGAAACACTAACATATATATTACACTATTAAAACGTAATATTTTATAGTGATTCCATCCATTGTGCATGCAAAGCTCTTACATTGACACCGAAATCTGGAGAGGTTGAACTCCAGATGGCACCTATACTGGCAGCAGCGAGCATAGCCTCGACAGCATGAATCCCATTGGGAAGATATCCTGAGGTAAAGAGAGAGAACAGATCACGCAACATTACATTACAGACAGCTATGGATCAACTAAATTGTGCAAGAACGGCTCTTAGGAGATGCAAGTTATTTTAGTGAGCACTCAGCAGGTGCAATACATTGATTATACTGCCAAAAGAAAGAGAGTCACTGAAAATATCACACAAAGGTAGAAAAAGACAAATACAGCTCAAGTATACAAGTGTTACGAAATAGAGAAAGAGAAGACAGAATAGAAATGATGCCCATTAGCTAAATGATACTGCGGCAATAAACCTTGGCCTCATCTGCAAAGTGGCCATTTATTCTCTCCTGCTCGTGCGCACGCTGTAAATCAAGGGGACACACAAGGACACACTAGAGAGAAATGCACTCTATACATGAACACACACCCTAACAGGATCAATACACACAGCCTACGTAAATGTCTGTGCTTTTACGTCACTTAACACACACTCCTAAAAACAGACACACCTCTGTGAACACAGTCATGTTTGCATCCACGTAGACATACTTGTAAAATTCATGGACTACTGTGCCCTTTTTACAGCAGCCAATAATTAAAGATAAACGGATTACATTTCAACTGTGTTGGATTAAATACTTTATTTTCCCGCCGTGGCCAATATTCTCTGGACTAGATGAACGGCACCCACTCATAACACATGCTCTAAAAATGGTTCTTCCGATTTAAATTGAAATATTCTTTTTAAACAAAACATATTTGTATAATATTTTTCTAAATAATTGGGATTTTAGTTTTTTTTACACTTTATATTCTACTAACATTTTTGAAAATTATAATTTAAATTAAAATGTACAATTATTTTATTTATAAACATAGTAAAATAAAAAGTTACTTAATCACACACATTCAATTTCCCTTAAATGTACTCCTTTTAACTGGCAGACCATAAACGAGCAAAAAAGATATGCTGGGAATATTTCTCAAAGACAAATCTTAATCATGAAGATATTCATAAAACTACCCTGGAGGTCTTAATAGAGTATCTCTATTCCATCTTGCTCACTCTATAGAGACTTGAATGAATAAATCGAGGTGGGTATGTCATTGGAATGACCTCCTCCCTTTACAATTTAGAGATGATCAGCACTGCAGATAATGAACCCAGTGGCAGCAGAATGACGTCAGCGATTACACATACTTTTTTCTCCCCGTCACGTCACCATTAAAGACAACATAACTCACACAGTACAGGGTGGAGAGACATGACAAGCATCTGAAGCTTCTAACCCACCTCCGGCTTGAATGCACTGAACTTTTAAATCTGCACTGCTTGAAAAGACTAATTACCCCCACCATGGTTTGACTGCACCCCTCTTATTCTCCATCCACAGAAGTGAACGGCTCTGGCTGAACCCCAGAACTGAGGCAGAAAAGAGGAGTTTGTGAATTCAGGAGCGACTGCCTGGCTCTAAGAATCTAGACACTCATGAAGACAAACAAGAACTGCATGAAAAAGCAAAGTAAAAGAGCAGGAAAAACAGGTTAAAGTGCCTGGGCCAGATGCAATATAACACAGATTGTCTTGTATTTGGTTCGGTATTGACTTGTATTTCCTCATTCCGTAAGCTGGCAAGTGGGTGTCAAAAGGATGAGTGAGAAAGCTTAACACAAATAATAACAGACAGACAAAGAGAAAGAAAAAGGGAGGTGATGCTCACCTACGACCCTGTCTCCAGTTTTGATGCCCATCTTCCTCATGGCAGCAGCGAAGAGAGCCACATCACGCCTCAGCTCTCCAAAAGTCACCTTGACGATCTCCTCTTTTGCCTCAGCTTAAAAAAAATAAAAAAAAAATATTATATACACACACACACATATATATATATATATATATATAATAAAATAATAATACAACATCTGCAATTTAAAATAAATAAATAAATAAATTTATTTAATTTTTTTTTTTAATTGCAGAGTTTGTATATGCCAGAAAAAAATATAGATAATACTTTATAAAATAAAATAATAGTAATAATTATTATTTTATTATTATTTAAATGTATGGCTATTTTTAGTTCAATTAACTTAATAATAACAACAATGACATGAATGATACACTAGAATAAATTTTAAGGCTGTATTTACTTACAAATAAAATAAAAATGCTAAATATTGTACAATTTGTAAATAATTTCTCTTTGCATAATTCAAAATAAAATTGAAAAAAGTGTTCAAATCATTCTGTATTCTGGAATTCTGTGCTTAAGCAACTTTTTTTTTCAGTACTGTTTGTAAAAATTAGGATATATGATTTTTTTCATATTTGTTGGTAACCAATTCTCACAATAAAATTGTTGCTTATTTGCATTAACATACTGGGTGTTTATCAGTACTCATAATGCACATGTTCTGCATGACCAAATTCTAATCTCTAATCCTACCCACTTAAACTTAACCTATCGCTACTAACTATTAATAAGTAGCAAATTAGGAGTTTATGAAGGCAAAACATATAGTTAATATAAGTTAATCAGACCTAATGTGTGTAGTATTTAAGTATATTTTTAATAAAATCACATTCAAAAGTACAGTGTTCATACAAAATATAAATATTTTAATATGATGTGATACTTTTGATCAATTTAAAGCATCCTTGTATAATTAATAAATACATTAAAATCTTTCAACCAGTGCTCCATGTCCTGTTATAACTAAATTTACTTTTCTATATAATAACAAACAAATTCTACTTCAAATCTACGTTCTTGCTTTTATAATCAATGCATATCAACACACTACCTTCAACGAGCACCGAGGTAATTCTTTGCCATCTGTGACTGTGCAGAGATATCACAGCCAGCTCGGGTGAGGTTTTTCATTACTGTGCGTAATCAGCAAATGAAGTGTTAAATTTAATTTGCGCTCCAGGGTCCTATGTAATCTACTTTTTCAGGTAAATGAGCCTCCCTATTTCACAAAGACACAAGCCAGTGACGCAGGTACATTTCTGATAGATGCCACTTTGGTAATTACATCCGCTCTTTCCTGGACCGCATCAAAACATCCATCACAAAATAAAAGCACATCCCGCCCCTACATAGACGCTAAACCCACAAATCAAATTACAGACAGCACAATTCAGTTTGTGTTACATTAGTCAGAGGACTGCAATGACAGATTCTATCTGTACAGATAAAACACATACACAGCGCTGTTGCTATTTTGAAGTAGCCATTTGTGTATAAGGTCAGATTGACAAAGGCTCAAGGAGATACACAGAATCTTGATTTGAATCGGGAGACATCTGGTCATGGAGATATATTGGTTATTAAAATATGTAATGAACCAGGGTCTGAATGCACTTGCTGAAGTTCTCAGATGAATAATAAAGTAGCTTGTGTTTGTGAATCATCATCATCATCTGTTTTTATGATGCCACTGAATTCAGTTCTACTGATAATGAATGTCATGACTTCATCGTGACTTGCTGGTCATTCAATGAAACTCAAAGCTGCACATAACGTAAAACAGACTAATGCCACTTTTCATAATAAAGCATGAAACATCAGATTTTTCTCTAAAAATAAAACACAGTCATGCGGCTTATTATCACAAAATAAACGATCAGGGTTAACCAGAAAAGGCGGATTTTGCAATAGTGCCTATTATCCAGCTACTTAGAGATCAAGTAAACAAACAGATGCGAAATATTGACTTCACATTCAATTATTTTGTTCAGAGCGCATGAAACTAGCACAGGTTGGCATGTGCTGCCCAGTAACTGTTTACACCAAACTCAGAAGGCTGATGTAATAAACCTGAGTAGTTCAGAGATTGGCTGTGACTTACTCGCAGCATAGAGAGCCACTTTGTCTTGGTCTTTGTATTTGAGCAGGTTCTCTGCATAATTCAGTCTGCTGCCTTTAAACCACTCCGGTACATCAGATATCCTTTTAGACACATCCACCACCTGAAACAGAGAGTGAGCAAAGCCACACATCAGACACCTTTTAAAATCAGCAGACAGTTTATGCACAGATTTTGAAGAAGCATTCGTTTAATTTTAGTCATTTTGTTACGTTTCTTGTTTAGCTTCCATGTATTTTTTGGGGTTTTAGTGCTAAATTCAAGCTGATTTGAAAGAAGAAATTCTAGCCGTCATCACCCCGGTGCTTTGACATCAACAAACACCCTTCCCAATAATTAGTATAACTACACAAACATACTGCAATCAATAATGTCATGAAACTGAATCGTTGAGTCAGCAAACGATCAAAGCCAGAGCATGCAGTAAAACAGTCTGAGAAGGTTGCACATAGATAAAAAGCCATATACAGATGATATTTTAGACACTCCTACTACAGTCTTAGATGGAAAAAGCCCAAACACACCCTACACAGCCAGAGATATGATACGAGCTTCAAATATTCCCGGCAGTAGTTCAGACAGTAGTTCTAAACAGTAATAAATTCATAAAGGCTTACTAGGATCAAGTTAGACATGTGACTAATGAGTTCGTCCATCATCTCTGTCATCTATTCCACGTATACCTCCACAGAAATAAGACCGCAAACCAACCACAGTGTGACAACTACCACAGATCTACGTCATCAGATTTCTTAATTGAGGTCCACACTAATTATTAAGTTTCACGATGACATCATTTTGTGGCAATGAGAGAGGCACTTTACACAACAGGAAATGACAAACATAAAAACCCTCTATACAGATGTGAAAAAAGCTGTTTACTATATACAAAAACATAAAAAGGACAAGAAAAACGTACCTCCTCATACATATTTGAACAAGTGATGCCACAGAATTTCCAAACCTGTGCCCAGAACTCTGGATAACTGTCCACGGACCACTGATACAGGTCATTATAATTAGCTGCAAAATAAAGAGAGCATTATTTCATTTCATTTAACAATACTAATAAACTTTTATTACATTTGACCTGACCCCCTATTATTGTCCCTTGCACATATTTAAATATTCACCACATCTTTATAGTTGTTCTAGTATTAACCGAATGTCGTGCATTCAATTCGTTACTGAAACCATTACTACTTTTTTTCATGTGACCACAAACTAGTGAGATAACACTCAACAACAAGCGCAGAAGGAAAGCAAATGATAGCCATCTAATAGCAAATTACACAAAACGACTAATATTTAATGTGCACCGTGTCTTATGAACAGTAAATAGTGAAAGTGAAAAAGCTGCAGAGCACTTTAAAATGACAGAATGTTAAATATTAAACAAATACTAGTTTGCTAAAGCAGTAGATGATAAAGGAAATATTCACAGCACTTTCTAGACATGCTGTCAGTCTAATTTAAAATACTGGTTTTCCAACTCTTAGTGTGTATGCATGCACGAATGAATGAAAATATGTGGTCAGGCATGCCTTCCTATGCCACTGAAGGAGTTCAAGACAAAATGGATCCAATTGAAATTGTAGTGGGCCACTGAAAGCATGTTTAGACTCACTGTTTTTGCAATGACATAACCCAGGATGAGCTATTAATGGGATTAACAGCACAACACAGTTCTGTTTTGTTGTCTGACATACCAGTCTGCATCCATTCTGGCTCTACTCACCCAGATTCACCCCGAAGTCCCGGTTCACTTGAGTCCGGAATCGGTCCATTTGTGTGTTTCGTTTAGAGTCCGGGTACCAGAGCACCTTCGACTCCATAATCTCCTCGCTCTTGGCCTCCGTGTCTTTAGACATGATCGGATGACACGCGCCGGTATGTCGTGAATAACCTATGAAGACTGCGAGAAACGCTGAACGGGAGTTAAACAGGCCGATCCGGTGCTCGTGTATTGGTGCAGCTCAGACACATGGGTCACTTCCGAGCGTCAGCCGCACATAATCAAGCAGCGGCGGCGTACGCCCCGCCCACCGCGCAACCGCACAACACCCTGCCAACCACTATATATTCCTCCGCTATTTATCTAGTGCCAGGTTGTAACACAAATTCATGTTTTTAATACTAAAAGGGGTTTTTATTCAATAAATATATACATTTTTAAGCAGCATTTGCATTTGTTGGCTAGCACTTTCTGTTTTATCTAAGATCGCAATGAAAAGGATATCCGACTTGACGTTATCTTCATTTCTGAGAAGAACATTATCATTATCACATTTTCATCCCTGATATTCAAGTATTAATAAACATATATTTATATAAGCACATCATTCGATATACTGCGTTTTAAAATAATTTTTAAAAACATAAAAAATACACACAATACTCTGAAAGTTTATTTTTGTATACTACAATGTTCATACGACGTGTATCTTAATATAGGGCTTGTCATATCGACCCAATATGAGTTGAATCTGTTCAGAAATACGCATAGTTTTTATTAAAAGTAACTCTGAACACTGACATAGAGTCTTATTATTGTATATAATAGATGCTCTTATGGTCTTGGATAAAGCGTTACTGTTGCGCTTTGGCGGAAGAATATCAGACTGCGTCGCATTAGCATGTCTTTTATTCCATTGGTTCCTAAAGCTGGTCTCACATCAGCCGAGACCGCAGCACGAGAGAAAGCAAGATGGACAGACGGAGAAGCGAACCAATCATAAGCCAGACAGCCGCTCCGCCTGAAGCGTCCAGCCAATAGAAACGGGGATTATGTAGAGGTGCGCCCAATCCCGAGCCTGCAGCCTGATCGGATGGGATAAAACAGGTTAACATGGGAAAGGTGGCTCTGTGCTAAATTTCCCCGTACATTTTGTTTTTCATTCATACAATTTATGCAGCTGATTTGTGTTTTTTAAACATTATAGTAGCAGAGAAGGGTACTGGATTATATATGAAGAGCTGCTGAATCTACAGGTCCTTTTAAAAAAAAATTAGCAGTTCATTATTTTCTGTAATGTACTGATAAACATTAGACTTTCATATATTTTAGATTCATTACACACAACTGAAGT
>JAUMHI010000073.1:1695002-1711844 GCA_032359435.1 Enteromius unitaeniatus
ATTGTGAAATATTATTTTAATTTAAAATAACTGTTTTCTGTGTGAATATATTTTAAAATGTCATTTATTCCTGTGATACAAAGCATCATTCCTCCAGTCTTCAGCGTCACATGATCCTTTCAGAAATCATTCTAATATGCTGATTTATTATAGAATTATCAATGTTGGAAACCAAATTGTGCAGCCAAATATATATTTTTGGAACCGGTGTTTTTTTCTTCCCCAACCCCAGGATTCTTTGATGAATAACAAGTAAAAAAACAACATATTTTTTTACCAAATATAAAAAATTTCTCAAACGTAAATCTATGCTATGACTTTTTTGTTCATTTAATAGATCCTTGGTTAATAAAAGTATTAATTTCCATCTAAGAAAAAAGAATAAAAATGTACTGATCCCAAACTTTTGAACAGTAGTGAAACAGTAAACTACCGTAACAGTAGTTCTGAACATTACTATCCATTTTAAATAAACGCTTCTCTTTTTAAGAAACTTCAAAGTCTCTTCTTCTAAACAAGACCAGAATGAGGATTGTATTCCAAAGCATTCCACAATTACATTCATTTGAATTTCGCCGTTACCTTTGCAGGCCTACAGATTAAATCCTAAAGAAACCAGACAACTCACCTTTTCTCTTTTTCTTCCTGTCTGAAATAGGCCCCCATAATACATAGACTCCAGCAGCCATGGCAGCAGCTATTCCACCAATCACACCCCAATTTTTCATCATCTTGTTCCTGAAACGGAAAGAATTCATTTATGTTTTGGTTGTATCCAGCACAGACAGCCGGTTAGAAATGAAGTGACAGCATTAAAGAGCACATGTACAGGTAGACTGATCACAAACAAACATGTCAAAGGGACACCTGTGGCACACAGCAGACGGTCTCTGACCTTGACAGCTGTGTTTGCCTTAAGCCTGGCTCTCCAGCATAAGCCATCATTACACAACACACTTTTTGTGTTGAAAAAGTAGACCACGCCAAACCAAATCCCATGCTTAGATTCATGCTGCACTCTGAGCATTCATAATTAAATACCTAGATCTATTTCCAAGACAGATTTAATAAAACAATCAAGCAACAAAGAGAACCACCCGAATACATTCATCACAGAACTAGGATCTATAACAGATAAACGTAAAACAGACGCTTGTTCATTAATGAAATACAAACACAGTAATGGAAGGCCTCCAGTGCAACAGCTGCCTCCATGTTTACTGCGTCTATAAAAGCGACACGGATTCAACATATAGCCGTCATGCCGCACGTTTTTATACAAACCCCGACCTGGCAGCGGTTCCAGTGCGTAAGAACTCCCGGACGACCTTGTCTGTAGTTCCCTGTTTGCACCAAGGCATATTTCACTGCGCCCGAAAGTGCGGAACTAAACATGGCGCATTGTTGCGCGACGGACCTTCCGCGGAGCAGGACGCGCTTCGATGTCGCACACGGAAATGATGAAAGACTGAGAAAGCTGGAGACTTTCTGGAGTGGATTGTGTTTACAAAAATACAGAATGTGTTATAAATGCACAGTGTTTGCTGTTTAACACATGCATTAACTGTTAACTGTTTAGGAAGATTAGCTTCTTAAGTTGAGTGATAATAGACACCCCATGATAAGTGAAACCAGGTCATAGACTGACAGAATTAGGATTAAAAAGCCACGAAGACTTAAAATATTTGTAAGCTTTTTTTTTTCTTATTAAACATATGAGTAGAATTAAAACTTGACCAACTCTTATCGACATTTCAAACATTAAATACATTTATTTACGTCTTTTCACCCACGAGCATGCTTTTTTGCCTGGGTTTCTAATTTATCCGACCTTTATTTATTAAAAAAAAAGAAAGAAAACTAATAGGATTCATTGTCTTTATATTCACCATCACAATACCAATGTATATATAGGCTATATGGGAAGTTTGGTAGTTGACAAATAAAAAATTGGACTATTCTGTGACAGTAAAAATGTAGGGGGAAAAACGTTATACACAAATAACAAGAAAAGTGTAAATAAAATCTTAGAGTTACAAATAGCATGAAAGTGGTTGATATGGTTTTTTTTCTGCCACACACTGATATGTCGACTACATATATATATATATATATATATAGGCTATGTGTGTGCGTGTGTTCAAAAGATGTATTTATGTTGAATCTTATAATTTTATTTGGTAAATTTCATATCTATCAAAGTAAAAGAAATAATTCTAAGCCTTGTTTAAAGACTTAGAGATAGAACTCTACATGGATTCTATTCATCTTAAAACATGTAAATAAACAATATTATTTGCTAAAGAATTGAACCTTTTTTAAAAAACGATTTCTATAATTATGGATGTATTTGTATTAGGTAAAAGGAAAGGAAAGAAGGAAAAAGGGAAAGAATAAAAGAAAAATATCTGTAAAAAAAATAATGTTTGTGTGTAATGATATGATGTAATGATATTTGTAATGAAATAATGTAATGATAAATGTAAACCCTTTTTGTTTTTGTTTTTATATTATTTGGATGTCTTGATATTTTTGTATATTTTATTGTTGTTGTGTGTAGTTCTAATAAATACATTGAATATATATTATTCTTTCAGTAGCCTACCTTTTTTAATATATTTAGTTAGCTCTGTCAGTAGCTAGTTATTTAATACTCAGGTCTATAACTAGATTATAGAAATCTGGATATCTGTAGAATTATTATATTGAATTATATTAACATCTTTATTTTTTTAATAAACATGATCGCATGCACTAGGCAAGCTTAGCAAAAGACATCTAACATATTTTATTTTAAGATTTAATTTAGTACAATGTCACATTCTTACAATTGTATATTAATTTACAGACATGTTTCGTATTGTCGAACATTTAAATGTGAATATAATTGACTTTATTATAGTTCATTTAACATAGATAAAAACGTGAATGCGGGGGGGGAAATCAATGGACTTCATGGGAGGTGTATTGTCTGGATTCATCATCTCCGGAGATCCAGCGCTAGCGAGCGACGCGACGCGACGCGGCAGGCGCAGGAATCATGGACGCTCCGCATCGCGCCGCCCCTCTCTGAGCTCTTCTCTGTCCTCACGCCCGCGGTGCTGAAATCAGCCTCGACCCGACAGCAATGTAACGGCAATGAGACAAAGACACCGGCAACCCGACGAACAGAGCGATAATGGACGATGATTTGTTTCAGTTAAGACAGCTCCCGTGAGTCTGCTTTTCTTTCCTCCGACCTGAGCCTCATGCAAACACCCTGTTCCGTTCATTTCAGCCCGTTTAGCTGCTTGGACACAATGTGACATTGATGTTAATGCAACTTATTTGAAAAATCACTGCTTACATAATGGCTGCTGTAGATGTAGGCTGATGTAGAATATGGATATTTGGGCAGTATGGATTGGCAAAGGTGAAGCCTATGTTTGGTAAACAGATCAAGTCATTATGTTTTAAAGCCCTAACGTTGTGTTGCACAGAATATTTATTCGTCCATTGATTTATTTTCATCGCACGTCACTATTCCATTGAGTAACGCAGTGGTTATTTTAATGTTATATCCACTCATTCTGCTCACAGATTACTTTCAATGCTGTTCAAATAGTTTTAACACGTAGCCAATTTGATTGGCTTAATTGAAAATATTCAGCTCATGATTTTTAGCTTCACTTTTTTATAATTTTGTACATTTTTGTTCACATTTTAAGTGGTTTCTTTGGCAGGGCCTCTTAAGCTAGGGTTAAACACAGCACTAAGCATTTTTTTTAATTATAAATTGAAATGTTGCTTAACCCAGGGTTTAAAAAATATGTTAACCCAAGATTAAGTTCATTTTACAAGAAAAAAGGGCAGTAGCAAGCCTCCAGAAATTCACTTAAAGTTATTATGAAATGTATATTATAAATATATTAAATATATATTTGTATTAGAATTAGTAAGTTTTACATATATATATTAAAAATAATAAAGATTAACTAATATTTTATTGTAAATTACACGTATGGTAAACTTTATTAAGCTTTTAAAAGCTAAAACTAAATTCATCCCTGTTAAAGCTAATATAATTTTCACCTTTATATTGTAATGTAAAGTTTTTATTGTAAAGTTTTTACTTTCTTTTTCTGTTAAATTAATTTTTTTTTTACTTTATAGCAAAGATGTTGTTTTGGGATTTTTTCCCCCCCAAAAATTCTAGTTAGTATTACAACATTAGTCTAAAACTTACTGACTTTGCTCACAAATGGTATAAACCCTTCCCGAAATACACCCTCATTGATCACTGATTATAACTTGTGCATCTCACAATTATCCACAAATAATGTATTGTTTCACTTAAAAACTGAGATGGAGTAAATCAAGTTGATTGAATCTAAGATTTGATAAAAATATAGCGTAATAGGAAATTTACAAGCAGTTTTTAGAAGGTGAAAGCATGTACGGTAAAGGATTTTCAGCACTGCACAAAGTATATGACTGTTTTTAGAAGGAATGGGGTCATTCATGAACATCTTGATGACTGATTGCCAGTGCATCGGTGGCATCCTAACAAGACAACGCAAGTTACTAATAAATGTAAATCTGTCCTTGTGTGTCATTGATCATCTGTGTTGCAGTAAAGGTCTTTCCACTGATGCATGCAAGAGATTTGAATACACTGCCTGCTTATGCTGATGTTATTCCTGTGCTGCTGATGCTTGGCAGTAGGCCCGGTCGCCATCTGACGGTGTGCAGAAATCATGATGGCAGCGCTCTTAATTGTTGCTGTAGAGCTTGTTGTAGAGCTAGGCTTCGGTCTTTTTCAAAATAATAATAGCATTTTCTTTATGTTTGCAGGAGCTCGTGTCAAACCATTGCTAATTTGAGATGATTTATACTCTGCATCCTGGTTTCTGTTTTTTTTAATACTCCCAGAGAAACGCTTGTCTCTGCTGAGCGTGGAGAGGTCATGTGTTTAATTACACTGCCTGTCTGCTCCTGAAAGCTTTATTGCTCATAGTGTCGCTGTGAGCACTGCAATTACAGTAATTACACCATGGGATATCTGTGTGCTCCTCTTATTTACTGCTCCCTGATCCAATCTATGTTCATAGCTGTGAGGATATTTGCAAAATAAAATCCCCCCGACTACCGCTAGAGCATCTGTTATTGTTTTCTTCAAACCGCAGTTTTCATTCAGCGAGAAGATGCCTGTCATCCGGTCACCCCATTAAGGCTGTCAGTCGTGAGTCACAGTTTCAAACATCACTTCACAGTCTCTTCGCACGTCTGGCTTTCTCTCGTGCTTTCGTTCCAGAACCCCATTCGAGGGATTGCACAAACAGAAAGCTCCCTCATCACCTTGGCAACAGTCTCTTAATTCTGTTCTGCACATCGCAGTTGTATTCCACATACAGATACTTGTGCTGTCGAATGATTTTTTTTGGCCTGCCACGTTACAATAAACAGCATGTACATTGGCTATATGGACGGACACTATATTAGGCTTTGCTGAATCTGTGATTAAGCTGTCGGGCCTATTAAAAGTGCCCCTATTATGGATTTCTGAAAACACAGCTCTGAGTGAATTAAAACATCCTGCAAAATCTAAAAGTTATTCGGAATCATCAAACCAAGTCATTTTTTTAAAACGAGTCCCAAGCTGTTTCATGTTGATATCAACATGACACATTAGCATATTGCCCGCCCACTTGTTGGTCTTTTCCGGTCGGTCTGAATGAAAATGCGGATTCATTCTTCACCACTAGGTGCTGCTTTGATAGCTTTGAAAGCTCAGGGACACTGCTTTAAATAATATCAACCAATCACTGGAGGGGTTTGGAAAAATGTATTGTTGAATGAATCTTTTGGGAGCCGTTGAACAATTAAGGTAAAAATAAATGCATGTTATAAGATAATGAAAGTGTTTTTGACCTTGCATACATGTCAACCTGTTTTTTAGGACTCCTAAAACCAATATGAACCTTTCATAACCCATAATAGGGACATCTTTCTTCATGTTTTCTAAAAACAGCCACAGCAGAAAGATATATATTATTTATATATATATTATATATATATAGTATATTTCATTCCGAATCCTCTCCTTATTGGCAGTTTTAGTAATATATTGATTCTGTACCGTCTTATCTGACTGCCTGTTTGTCTCTTTGACAGAGTGGTGAAGTTTCGGCGTACAGGTGAAAGCACTCGCTCTGAGGATGACTGTGGCGGCAGGGAAGAAGCTTTGCAGGTGGATGGAGGACGGACGGATATGGAGTCTGTTTCCCTGGCTGATGGTGCTCCGGTGCCTCGGGAATTTGCCAACCCCACTGATGGTATGATTAGCCAATTAATATAAGCTATATTAATCGTTAGAACAGTTTTAAAAATGTTGCAACATAAACAATAAATAACATTAAAACAGAAAAGCAAAATTAACATATATATATATATATATATATATATATATAGATGGTTTCATTCGGTTTGATTTTGAAACGTGCATTACGTGCTCATATTTATTTAACTGAAGCCTTTTGAAAGTCATTTTTTTACATTGTGGCAGGTCGCACCAAATAATTAAATGTTTGGGAAACACATCCCACAGCACAATAAGCTTAGACCAACTTCGTTGCTCATTATTAGTTGCATTTGTAGCCCCGCGACACTAACCAGATAAATAAACACAAACGGAATAAACACAAACGGAAATTAACTCGCATGCACCCGATGAAACCATATATATATAAAACTAAACTAAAATAAGCACATAACAAAATTAATGGTGTAAACTAAAATGAAAATCAAAAATAAATATTAATACAAGATATTATTAAAATTGTGATAGTATGTAAATGATACTGAAATAACACTTTTGAACATGTTAAATGCTTTCTATATACAGGATAGTTGGTTATATCAGACAGCACACTGATCGTCTTTTAAGGAGACCTATTATGCCTCTTCTTACAAGATGTAATATAAGTGGGTCCCCAGAATGTGTCTGTTTTAGGTAAAAACTTCACAGATCATTTACTGTATCGTTTTGTAATTGCCTTGGTTTTGCCATGGTGTGAGAACTAGTACATTGTTGGTGCTTGTGGTGCCGTAGCACTTAAGCATGAAAACAAAAGTCAGATGTTCACGATATATCACCATTTTCAACAGATACCTTCATGGTTGAGGATGCAGTGGAAGCCATTGGCTTTGGGACATTCCAGTGGAAACTGTCCATCCTGACCGGACTTTCCTGGGTAACAAAACTTAAACCAAATGCAGAGAGGGAATAATTGTTAGATCCTCACAACCCTGTATGATTACAATTAATTTGTGTTTTAGAAAGACTTCATGATTAAAATATTTTTTTATTTCTGATATAAACACTGCAACATTTTGTAAGCTTTAGCTCATTCTGTGGTCAGAAGGAGTAGTTGCTATATTTGTTTCTATGGTTGCGTTTGTGTGCAGATGGCCGACGCCATGGAGATGATGATTCTCAGTATATTGGCCCCTCAACTGCACTGTGAGTGGGCACTGCCCAGCTGGCAGGTGGCACTGCTAACTTCGGTACTGTACACTACTCCTTGAGTCAATAATGACTCCCCTCGTGCTTTTTTAGACAGGTTTGGCAGGAGAAATGTTCTTGCTTTGTTAAGCTGTTCCTAAATGTGTTTGCCTGAATAACCGCACTGACGTGTGTTTATTGAGTCTCTTACTTTCTCCGAAACAGGTAGTATTTATTGGAATGATGATCAGTTCTTCATTATGGGGAAACATATCTGATAAATATGGGAGAAAAACAGTGAGTATGTTTATAAATGAAAGAGCAGTATGGCACAAATGGTTATTATAATCTGACTGTGCACCAGCGTGGAGTGATTAGAGCTCTGTGTGTGTTTGTGATTAAGGGTTTGAAGATGAGTGTGTTATGGACCCTGTTTTACGGCCTCCTCAGTGCGTTTGCACCTATATACGGATGGATCCTGTTTCTCAGAGCTCTGGTGGGCTTCGGTATTGGAGGGGCTCCACAATCGTAAGTGTGACAGAGATCTGAATGCATACACAATTATTTGCAAGGATTTTTTAAATGAGCAGTGTATAACACAGCTCTACGTAAATTAAAACATCCTGAGAAGTTTACATCTGTAAGTGCACCTTGTATAAAGTTATTGTCTCTCAAATGAAAGAGTTCACTCCATATCACTAAAAGAAGTTGTTTTAAAGAAACATGCCACTTTTTTAAAAAAATAGGCCAAAAAGATGCCAAACATATGAACCTTTTAAAACCCATTATAGGGGCACTTAATGTTTCTCATCAAGGCTGCATTTGATCAGAAATACTGTAATATTGTGAAATATTTAAATATAATATTTAATTTACCGCTGTGTTGCAAAGCCATTACTCTGGTCTTCGTTGTCACATGACACTTCAGAAATCATAATAATGCTTTAATAATTTAATAATTTGGTGTTCAAGTAATGTTTTTTACAGTCATCATTGTTGACAGTAGTTATTACTCTTTTTACAAATTCAAAGGAACAGCATTTATTTAAAATACATTTCTAAACAATGCAAAAATAGTTAATAAATTCTTGCCCATTTTATAAAAATTAAATAAAAAAGATAGTTCTTCTGACCCTAAACCTTTGAATGGTAGAGTACAAACATCTGTCTATAATCTATAAGTTACAATTTATCAATTTATATAACAATATAATTAAATAATTTGAGATTTACAGCAAACTTTTGATCTCCCCTATTAGAGTAACATTGTATGCTGAGTTTCTCCCCATGCGGTCCAGAGCCACTTGCATTCTGTTGATAGAGGTAGTATTCTATTCTGTTCTATTCTTTAAATACAGATATCTAAGCTTGAACTATTAAATTGTTTCAGTTATAGTTCTAAATCCTCACAACTAGTATTATATAGCTTGAATGTCTTCTCTCTGATCTTTTGCAGATATTCTGGGCTCTGGGTACAGTATTTGAAGTGCTGTTGGCTATTTTGGTGATGCCAACTTTGGGCTGGCGCTGGCTGCTGGCCCTCTCTACCATTCCACTCTTCATTTTTGCTTTTCTGTGCTTTGTAAGTATGAAGTTCTCAAATGTCTCTATTTCTCTTAAAGCTAGATATGGATATATTGTGAGCAATATACTATCTGAGCATCACAGTAAGCTAAATGTCTAATGCACATCATCAGTGGCTGCCGGAGAGCGCTCGTTATGACGTCCTGACAGGAAACCAGGAGAAGGCTTTAAACACACTCAAACGCATTGCAACAGAGAATAATGTCCCCATGCCACTGGGAAAACTCATAGTGGCCAGACAGGTAAAACTAGTGAAATATATTTGTGTGTTTCATGTTTTATATTCTAAATTTATGGAGAAAAAAAACAACTAAACCAAACCACATGTTCATATTTTTGTCTATATATGTTGCTATTCCTTTGAACTTTCTATTCTGCAAAAATATTAAGCAGTGCAACCATTTTCAGCATTGATAATAATAAATGTTTTACTGAAAACTAATGACTATTTGCAGTGACAGGAATACATTTTTTAAATATGTTATAATAGAAAGCAGAAGCAAACTCTCTCTCTCACTCGTTGAACTATTTTGTCATTTTATCTCTGTATTTTGAGTATAATTGTAATTTTTGTGCGTGTTTAAGGAGGACCGGGGGAAAATTCAAGATCTTTTTTCTCCACACTTCCGCTGGACCACTGTTCTGCTTTGGTTCATATGGTAAGATGGTCCTCCAAATTTCTATTCATTACTGTGTGAACACTCTTTCAAGAACACGTCTTTATGTAAATGTCTGCTACTAAAGCTTAAAACGACGCTTTGTTCCCTGAGATTTTTGTCACATCTCACTCTTTTGTTTTGCAATTTTCACCATGTTTTGTTCTTGCCGTTTTTGTTCATATTCTGTTTATGCTGTTCTTTCCGTTGCAGGTTCTCTAATGCATTCTCATATTATGGTGTGGTTTTGCTGACCACTGAGCTTTTCCAGGAGGGAGGCGCCTGTGGTAGTGAGTGAAAGCTTTTGTGTGTTAAAAACAGACCGTAGCATAGTGAGAATGTAAAGACTACGTATAGAATATCATACCACATTGAATACTGTGTAGTATAAACTGTTAACAGTTTTTTGAAATAGTATGTTTAATATCACTTCAAACAATAGAGTGGTAGAAGGCTTACCATACACAACCAATGTATTCTGTGTGTAATCCATATAATGGCCGTGTGTCTCCCTCTAGGGGCGAAGGGCAGTAAAATGGAGCCAAGTTGCAGTTTGGAGTGCAAATATCTGAACTCAGATGATTACAAAGACCTTCTATGGACCACACTTTCTGAGTTTCCTGGTATATATTTGAATTATAATGCGATTAAATGAATAGTTAATTTAAGAATGAAAATGGACTCACTCTAAGGCTATTCTGAACTCATTGCATAAACTAATCGTTCCATCAGTTGCTCACCAACAGCTCCTCTGTAGTGAATAGATGCCGTCAGAAAGAAAGTTGAAACAGTTGATTAAAGCATCAAAGTAATACACAAGTAATTCACACATCTCAAGTTCATCGATTAATGTCTTGAGAAGCGAATAGCTTGGTAAGAAAGAAATTCATCATTAGGACGTCCTTTGCTTCAACCTGTTGCTTCCAGCTAAAACATGAGTCCTCTATTCATAATATCGATATCTCCAGAAAAAAAGGCATCAAAAACAGTCCTAAATAAATGTGAGTGGATTTTGAGACAGACTAGAGCTGTGTGGATTATTGTGGTGTTTGTATCAGCTGTTTGGACTCTCATTCTGACGGCACCCATTCACTGCAGAGGATCCAGTGATGAGCAAGTGATGCAATGCTAAATCTCTTCGAATCTGTTTAATCAATGAACACTTTTTCGAGTGAACTATTCCTTTAACATCTAGTTTTTAAATAAAGTATGGCTGACATGAAGAGACATATTGATTGATGCATCACAGGCCTGCTGGTGACCCTGTGGGCGATTGATCGATTAGGGAGGAGGAAGACTATGGCACTGTGTTTCTTTGTCTTTTCCCTCTGCATTGTGCCGCTCTACGGCTGTGTGGGAAGGTCAGAAAGCACTTCTATTACTGTTACTTTTTTAGGGCATTGTGGTAATCCCATTTGTGAGCATACTGAGAATACCAACATTCTCTATATTGCAGGACCTCTTTGACAGTATTTATTTTCATTGCGAGGGCTTTTATCGCTGGAGGCTTCCAGGCTGCATATGTGTACACCCCTGAGGTGAGAACTCCCTTTCCATTCATTTCAGTTGATATGCAATTATTTTTTTGGAAGAACTGAGGCTCAAAGGGAAGCTCTATCCTTCTTCACTATGTCAAAGGAATATATAATTGACAATTTGACACTCTTGGCAGATAAATTGTGAGGAGAGTAAAGCCAGTCAGTGTAGTGTTAAATGTTTTGCTCAAGGCAATAGCAGTTCTGGAGAAGGATTTTGACCTTGGGAAGCGTCCAGTTCCTGGCTCACTCCCACCCCTTGGCAGCCATTGCAACAGCTCACCTGACATAAAACAGGCTGCTTCGTCATCCCACTTTTCACGAGTTCTACTGGAGTTCATCTCAGAAATCAGGACTGGAGGGTTGAATATTACACAAAGTGTCTGTGGGTTGTTAAAGAACATAGTTGCTTAAGAACATAGTTGCTGACCGTATATATTACCTAAATCTGAAGGTGCAAAGCAGTTGAATTTATATTTGTCAGTAATATTTAACTGGTTTTGAAAGTGTTTACAGCATAACAGCACGCTGAAGAAACTTTAGTGAAGAAGTAACTCCATGTAGGTCATGTAGATCCATGCACTAACCACCCTGTGGTGAAGTAATAGTTCAATGTTCACAGATCTTTGTTAGAAATTATTTACTTAGGATCTCTTTTTGCAGGTGTATCCCACAGCCACGAGGGCGCTGGGTTTGGGCACCAGTAGTGGGATGGCGCGGGTTGGAGCTCTCATCACACCATTTGTGGCACAGGTGTGGAAACAATCACAAGAAAGTTATAAGAGACATAAAATTCAGAATAATGTAAATGCCCAAACAAGGGTATTATAAATGTTAGAGATTCAGTATAGTTAATAATAATTGTTACTTTTGACAGTTAACAGTTAAAACACTTCCTGTAATACAGTGGTGTCAGTTTGGGCAAATTATTTGATATGCTGAGCTGATTTTGAGTCCAACTTGCAAAAAACCTGCTCTGCCAACAACAATTTAAAGAGCTTTCAATAAATATGACAAAAAAGAGCAAGAAGGAACAGACAAGGGGTCTCATTTATTAACTGCATATGTGCATATAAATGTTTTCAGAAATTATTGATTAATAAGTTTGTACTTAAAATAATTTTACATTTGTTTAAAGAACTTGAAGTGAGGTTTGTGTTCACATTTTTTTCAACATTAAATTCTTATTACATACTATTATTTATGCTATATTATTCTGTTGAATCATGAAGTTTCCTGAACACAGGATCAGCATATTTCTGAAGGACACTGAGGACTGGAGTAATGAATCTGAAGATTTAGCTTTGTCATTGCAATTAGAAATAACAAATGCAATAATATATACTGAAATAGAAATTAGTTCTTTCAAATCTTTCAAAACCAGTCTCAAGTCACTGTGGTATATTTTCAGTAAAAGTAAAAAATTATAGATTTTTCTTTTATGTGAAAATCATTAGGATATTAAGTAAAGATGATGTTACTAAACTGTTGAATGTGTGACCTAAAGGACTTGTCCGTCTCTGCTTCTTTCCTCAAGGTGATGCTGGAATCATCTGTGTACTTGACTCTGTCGGTGTACTGTTGTTGCTGTTTGCTGGCTGCTATCGCTTCCTGTGCCCTGCCCATAGAGACCACAGGAAGAGGCCTGCAGGAGTCCAGCCACAGAGAGTGGGGTCAGGAGATGATGGGACGGGCCTCAGACCACAGCCCTGGAGGAATTCCACATTCCAGCTCTGAATCACAGGACTAAGAAACACCCCAGATTTGGAAAGACTTTGTAGAAGAAATTCGGAATCTTTTCTGTTAAAAAGAAAACAAAAAGCAGTGTGCGTTTGTCCACAAAGGAATAGCATTTCAAGAACTCTTTATTTTGATTCAAATCTGCCCATTTATGACACATTTCCTCCACCGAAGGCATCTTTTTATAAACCTCCAAACCAGAGAAAAGGAGCGGAATAGATTCCCATCACATAATACTCCCCTTTTGCCCTAAGAAACTGCAAAAGGAAATGGGTGGAAAATCTAGCTAAAACGGGACAAATTGCATTATTATGCAGTTTAACACATGAAATCACTCACGTGTCCAGAGGATCCCAGGAGCATTCGAACAATGAAATATTTTAACTTGAAGTCTTGAAGTTGACAAAGATAGCACAAGAGAATGTATGATTGCGACAGGTTTAGTACAACAGCAAGTGGAAAGAGGATTTGTTTAATTTTTTAAGAGGGCTTTACACTCCAGCATTTCTTTGGCACAGTCATGAGAACGTTTATCCCTTCATGAAGCACAGACAGGATGCTGCTATTATTCAAACATTTGCACCAGTATCTTGCTTTTTTTCAACCATTTACCATACTTTAAGCTGGTTAAATGTTATCCATGCAGTTTTAGACTTTCGCTGACACCAGTGGTGTATGTGGTAGACACCAAAGTCTTCATTTCGCACCGCTCAGCACTTGAGAGCACCCCTGTTTGTCCTCTCACCGGCTGCCAGATGCAATCACTCATGTAAAGTGTATTGCAACTCCAGTTGATCCCATATAATCAGGCATATCAAAAGTTATTGGATTCTTAGTATCTTAAAATAAAGCTCAATAATAATAAATCAATAGCAAGTGGAGCTGTAGGTCACGTATATTTTATTATCGTCTATTCTAGCACATCAGGCTCCAAGCATTTTTTAAACGACGGCTTGCATCAAAACACACATTTAGGAACAATCCTTGTTTATTCAGCTCGACTGCTCAATGCTATATTCGGTTATTTGTATTTCTGCCTTTTCAACCGTACAGTGGGTGTGTGTGTGGCATGATGGGAAGTGTGCAGTTGTTCCTGTGAGTGCAGAGAGTTGCCTGCTTTTTTGCGATCTAGTACTGTGTTTTGTGTCTGTGTGCACAGATCCCTTGCCACTGCACTGGATGTACATGTATGATAACAATAAATTATGCTTCAAAAAACCCAAAGCAAGTATATGTAACTTTATTTTAGATTAGTGCAGAGAAACATATTAAATTCTGAAAATTCATTATCCGTTGGTGGAATCTGTATGACAATGGTTATTAGATTAGAGAGAACAAGAATAAATGCCGTAGATAATGTTCAAGAGGCATAGATCTTTATTAGAGACGTGATTTAGAGTGCGCTAACAGGCCTTTCTGCTCCAGGATCTGTCCAAAGACACGAGCGGCTTCCTCAGCACATCCACGATGGATGGTCAGCCCAAAACCACCATGTCCGTAGTTATGAATGACCTGAGGTGAAAGAAAACAGAAAACATGATGTATGCAAATCATGAATCTCTGGATCCCTAAAGGGACATCATGATGGAAGCCTTGCAAATCCTTCATTTGTAGAAGTGTTAAGGCAAAATATCTAACTGCAGTAATGATATTGCAATAACATTTTTCCCCATGTAATATTTGTAAAATAACATATCTGTTTAGGGGCTCTTTATTAATCATATGTGACCCTGGAGCACAAAAACAATCATGAATAGCATAGGTGCGTTTGTAGCAATAGCCAACAATACATTGTTTGGGTCAAAAGTATAGATTTATGTTTTATGGCAAAAATAAGTAATATGCAATGCTAAAAAACTTCATTTGGATTTGGATTTTCTCAATATTCTTGTGCACCCTTGGATTTTCAAATAGTTGTATCTCGGCCAAACATCCTCTCCTAACAAACCATACATTTCCAAATAAAGCTTTCTGATGAAAATCTCAATTTTAAAAAAGCGAACCTTATGTAACTAGTTACTAGTTTTGTGGTCCAGGGTCACTTATATTATCTTGGATATTTATGTTTGAAAATAGCATCAGATATTAAGTGTGATGGTATCATTCTGAGCTCACCTCAAACGAGGCTGGTCCAGATCGTATGGTCTCTCTCTCCAGTCTAACTTTGCTGCGAGTGGGTCTGAGACCAGACCAGTCCTCTACTATCCGTGCATGCTAAAGAGAAAAGGAGATTCTATATCCACTCATGTCACGCAAACAAGAAATAATGTAGCAAGGCTAAAATACCTGTAGACTGGGCTCAAGCTTGCAGGCCTCTTCCCAGATGTTTTTATGGTCAACAGAAGAGTTCTGCAGATTCCAGTTTCCTACTTGGAAAACTCCACCCACAGTGACTAAACGACTCCTGCAGAAATAAAGTTACCTGAGGTAATGAACATCACTGCTAAGACAAGATAATGTCTTATTAATGCACTTTATTACAAACACAAGTGAAAATTATTTTTTATCTACTATTTAAATTTTATTTTATTTCAGCTTTCTACTGTAAATACAGTAGTAGTGTCATCATTAACAGGCTCACCCAGGAATGATGTACGGTGAGTTATAGACTCCTGATGAGGAAGTGTGTGTGATGATCCAGTGTTTCAACCAGGGAGCGTCTACCTGTTGATATAAAAAAAATCAGATAAGAACAGTTCAGTGTAAAAGTTGCAATTGTGATCCACTAAACTTCACCTTAATGATCTGTCCTCTGCCTGGTTTGAGCTCAGCATCAGGCTGGAGGTCTCCTGATCGGACACCAGAGCAGTTGATGATAACATCAGCACCAGTATCTGCCAACTGAAGCCCATTTTAGAGGTCATTACAAATACACGCATTTTATGATTACTTTTTAACAGGATGTGAGACAAGAATAATCAAAACATTAAATTAAGAGTTAGAGAATCTGCTTATAATATGTAATGATAAAAGTACTATTAGGTAACCACTTTTCTTACTGATTTTTACAATCAAGTTAACATACTGTATACACTACCATTTAAAAGGAAAGCTAAGATATTTTAATGTTTAAATCAGCTATGCTGTATAAAATACAATTAAGGCAGTAATAGCGTGTTATATTACAATGTTTTTACTGTAAAATAAGTTGCATAAACAACTAAACAACTTAAAAAAAACAACTATACTTAAAATTAATTTATTTCTGGGATGTCAAAGCTTTATTTTCAGTGGTTTTCAGTCTTCAGTGTCATATGATCGTCTAGGTTACCTATTGTAACCCCCATTCCCTGATGGAGGGAACGGAGACGTTATGTCGTGACGACAGACTGGTGTCATTGCTTGGGAGCCCTGATTCACTCTGGCTAGTGGAATTTGCATGCTAGGCCACTCCCCGCTGGGCTCCAGAGAGCCAGGCCCTCTGGGCTCCCCAGCGATGGGTTCGAGGCGGTGGCAGGGGGACATAACGTCTCCGTTCCACTGCTTGGAGACAGCCTTCCCTTTCTGCTGACCTCCGTAACAGATAAAGAGCTGCTCTGAAGCTCTGGGTGCGGTCCACGTACAAGCGCAATGCTCTGACGGGACACAGCAATGCCAATCCGCCTCCTCCGAGGGCAATGCTTGCAGGTTCATCACCTGGTCCCTGAAGGGAGTAGTGGGAACCTTTGGTATCCAGGCCGGGGTCTCAGGGTCACCTGAGAGTAGGCTGCCGCGAATACCAGGCACTCTTCGCTTACCGAAAATGCTTGATGGAAGTGAGCGTGGTTAGGAGCGCTGTCTTAAGAGACAGGTATTTAAGCTCAACTGATTCCAGCGGCTCAAAGGGACCCCTCTGTAGGCCTGC
>JAUMHI010000073.1:1724266-1750143 GCA_032359435.1 Enteromius unitaeniatus
TTGTACTTTTGGTTTTAGTATACCATTATAACAGCAAACCAATAAAAGTTTTTCTCGAAGAGTGTGTGTATTTTCATATAAAAACATGGCATGCATTCGATAACAGCATAAACGCAGGATGTGTCCAAAATCTTGCATTAACGTGCATCCCTTGCATCATTACATCGACTCTTTTTGATAACTATAAGTTGGAGCGCAGATGAACTGTTGATAGTGACACAGGATCAATACTCTGACTAACTCATGCTCATATAAGCTCAAATAAAGCCTAAATGACATCGGAGTCTGACAGCAGCAGCAGTGAGTATTTATATAACGTTACGCATGTCTGCAAATAGTTGTTGATGTCGTTCAGACAGACTGCATGCGTTCCGTCTGCGGGAAGAGTGGCGCAACTCCGCATGCAAATCTGTCAAAGGCACAAACGCATGCTCTGAAACACTGAGCAATGCACATCTAAAGCTCTGCAGATGTGAACACAACTCCGCCTTCCCGCCATGTTCCGTTTCCCCCAAACGCAGATGAACTGGAAACTTCTGCATCCTGCTTTTCATGTCCGTCTGCAACACGCATTCTGTACTTCTCTCTCTCTTTACCTCTTCCGCCTCCCGAGAAGTAGACGGTAGCTCTTCGTCCGACATGGCGCTTAATGTACCAAGCTTTTCATGAGTTACTGGTGACCAGACAGTAAGTTATAAAGCATAAATTTGGCATGTGCGTCATGACAGGACCGTACAGTCACACGCCCCTTTCAGAGCTTTCATACCAAATCTCGCGAGAACAGTGTGATACATAGCGCCCTACTCTAGATATCGCGATATATCTCAAAATGCTGTCAAACAGCAACCACTGAGACACAAAGCAGAGTATCGTGTTGTTTCTTAACAACGTAAAATAAATGCCCTGATATTGTAAGGTGGCCAGATTAGTGTTATATATTATCCATTAATTCAAAACTTTTTTGGTGGATTCCTTATGGATTATGATTTTTATGTATCGAGCCAAATGGTTTCAATGCAAATATCTCAGTTGTTTTACAATTTTTAAAGAAAATCACCATTTCCAGTAGCCATGCATAGCTACATTATGACTTATTTACTTGTTATGTGGGTTTATTTGTTTGTTTGTTTTATATATTGGCTTATTTTTTAATGCTTGTCATGTCATTTTGAAGCGCCCTTAAGTGTACTGAAGCCCATTTGGAAATTGTAAGTAATTTCAAATTCATATATTTTTCGGATGTTATTTTATATTTACACTTTTGGAAGTTATATTGATTTCACACACATTCATATACAGGAGCTTAAAATGTAGCAATATTAATCAAATATTTTTGGCCAAAAAAGTATTTCGATATAGACATTGGTCACTAGATGGCAGACAGACACCACATCATTTCCTAATGCAGCACAACCTGCTTCTCCCCATAATGAGGAGATAGAAAAAAACACCTGAACAAATATTTGTAGGACTGATAATGGTGGCATTCCCAACAAATCAATGTTAAAAAGTTTGAAATAATTCACCATTTTCCATCTCCCTTGTTTTTTTCTCTAAGGCTGCAACAACAGATGGCCTAGTAAACCAGTTCAAATTCCCCTCACAGCATTTCCCAAACTGACCTTGGGTTTTCTCACATACACATCCACACCAAGGTCAAGTGCCGGTTTGTTACAAGATACCGGAGGGAGGAACATCTTTTCTTCCTCCACCCAGAATACACACACTCACACACACACACAGACAGCTCGCCTGTACATACATGTTCACTCAAAGATCACATACAAATACAAAAACACACACGCTCTCTCCTCCCACCCGCTGTTTGTTCCTCCTCTCGCTCTCTCTCTTTCTCACTCCGTCCCTGGTCGATGCTGTGAGTTCCTCCTCTCTGTGTTTGGGGGGGTTGAACATAGGATTCTCTCTGCCTTCCTCTCAGTCTGCAATCAGCAACACACACACACACACACACACACACAGACGCAGCAGCTATGAGCGCAGGCGATGTGGTGTGCACAGGATGGCTCATAAAATCCCCTCCGGAGAAGAAGCTAAAGAGATTTGTGAGTAAAAGTCCTGTGTGTGTGTGATGTGTTCAGCATTAGAAGCGGATACCGCATAATGATCCACTGTCAGTTCATGTTCTCTGTGCTGCATGGTTGCATTTTAATACATACTAAATGCTGACCTATGCCTTGTAACTATGGCTTACCCTGGCGCTTTCTCTGCTGCTTTCCATCACTGTCTGTGTTCTATACTATTCAGCTGTGCCGTGCCAACAGCTCTGCTTGGCTGCATTTTGATTTCTGAAGCCTGTGGACTTTGGATCGTTGTTACGCGATGCATAATTGTCAGCTGTGTTTGTGCAGCATTTGTGTGTCTTCTCGCACGTGGCTGTGCTGCTTTGCATTGCCTCTTGCCTGTGTCAAATTCAGTGCTGTGCTTTGTGACGAAGCAGTTTACCTGTGCTGTGTTGCTCTGTCAAGGAATGCACCTCAAATTCTAGATTTCTCGTGCAAAATCATAAAAAGTGACAGAGCATAGTGCTTTGTCATGTAGCTGCAGTCTGTTTGTTATTTGTGTATTGGAGAAATGCAGAGTGCATATTTGGTGTCTTTTGCTGTTCCTGTGCTTGAGGTTTCTTCCTCATTTCATGCGATCTGTTTATGCTTCATTTATTTAAGTGTTTCACTGTGCTCAGCTTTCATCTGTCAGACCAGAAGCTACAGTGAAACACATTTTACCTGTGTCCGAGCTAGTTGTATTGCTGTGGATGTAAACAGGAAACAATTAAAACAGGAACTGTTAAAGTCATACTGGAAGAGTTTAAAACTGAAACAGCCTAACTGTGTTCTCCTTTTACAGTGTTAAATGGTATTGTATAATCGGTTGGTTTCTGATGTAAACAGGGATGAGTGGTATGTCATGGTAATCCCTCATAACAGTACACAGATAGTTAACTATAACCATATTAGCATCTACACCAATGGATGATAATGGTCTAGATTCTGTTTTTCCTTAAGCACTTTCAGGTTGAGCATATTTACATTTTTAAAATCATTCAGCCTGACAGAATTTTTAATAGTGGGATCGTTCCTCTGTCAATATGAAGTCCTCTTAACACTAAGGATGATAACTGAAACCTGGCTATAACTGTATCAATATATGGAACAATTTCGTTGTGATCTTTCTCTGAGCATAAACGAGGATAAACACTTTCACAGTCGACTTAAGCCGAGTCGTATAAGCAGATGATAAACAGTAACTGCAGAATGCACTTTCAATAAACCCTACTTTATTGTTTGTTAGTGCAGACATTAATATAGTTTCCGTCAGTGTTGGGGAAAGTTACTTTTAAACTACTGTTACTCCCTACTACTAATTACGTTACTATGTTACTATAGTTACTGTTCTGATTTTAATATTGTATATTTTCATGGTTTTAGTTTTAGTTAACTAAAAATAACCCTAACTTGGAATTTTTATGTAAGTACAGTATGTGACCCTGGACCACAAAAGCAGTCACAAAGGTCAATTATTTAAAAAAACTGATACATCGTCTGCAAAAAAAATCTAAATATTGAGAAAGTCCAAAAAAAGTTTTGATGCATTTATGCATAAATTTACAAAATATGTAATATGACCATAATGCTTAATATCCTGATGATTTCTGCCATAAAAGATGGCTATAGTGACAAATATACCCAACTGGTTTTGTGGTTAAGGGTTACACATACACAAAAAAAAGGGCATATATTTTAGGTGCTGGGTTTGGTCATCATTTCTTTTAAGTTTTTCATCATTTGTTTTGTTTGTGTGTGTGTGTACTTAAACAGTCCTTTGGTATGGCATGACATTTTCACAGCACATATATTTTCATGTCTTTTAATAATAAAATAAGAACTATATGTACAAAAATGTAGTAGTTTTAGATAAAATATAGCATGCCCAACGTAAGTGCACTGCTGATGGAAGTGAGGGTTGTTTGGTAGAGAAGAGGAAGGGAGGTCCACCATCATAAGATGTGTGTTCAAAGTGTCAGTCTGACACCATAAACATGCTCTCTCTCACTCACCCCTCTCTCTCTGTATCGCTCTGCTTCTGTGAAATTTGGGTGTGTTGCAAAACATGGGAAGCGTAGGGTGCCAGGCCGTTGAGGGTGACCTGGCATTCAGAAATGAGCTATGCTATCAGAGACCACACAGGCAAATGTGGCTTGACTAATATTAGTTAGGAGGTGTAACCCGGTGCCTGACAAACTGTGAGTGAAAACAAGTGTGCCTGTAGTCTGTGTTTGTGCTCATGTGCTTGTCATAGTAAATAGTTTAAGGCACTGCATGAAGAGCAAGCAAATACTTTCTCTTGCTCGGTCTTTCTCTCTAACTCTCTCTCTTTCTCTGGTTTTGTGGCTTTATCTGATAGTAAAATGGGAAGCAGTCTAGTTAGTGTTGTGTGCTACCAGTGTGATCGTTTTCTTTCTTTATTTTCTTTCTATACTTTCCTTCTTTTTTCATTGAACATTTTTCAACATTTTAGGTGAAACATATTATTTAAGGAGCTGTGAACGGTCACTACTTCTTTGAAATGTTTCTCTTTTTTTATCTAACATTTCTATTTTTATTTTAAAAATATTCTATGTATCTTTCAATTAATATGAAGTCACAAAACTAGGATAATTACATAATTATATATCACGTTTTACCATTATAATTGTTAACTGTATAATGCGGCCCTTCTTTAGATAAAGTGTCCCTAATACCTGTGTACTTAGTACATAGTAACTAGATGTGTATGTAGTATGTAACCACAGTGTAAGTACACATTGGTACATAGTATCTGTAATATGTCTGTAACTACACACATGTAGCAACCCTCAGAATGGTATTTGTAAGTACAAATGTGTAACAGGACATCAGTAACTACATGTTTTTCACTTCCTTCACTAAGTACTTGTGTAACAGGACTTATATAACTACACTTTGTAACAACAGTATGTATTGAACAAGTGATCAGAAAAATTTGATCCAGGGTGTGGAGATGGGTAGGTTTAGGGTTATGTAAAGTGGGAGGAGTTGGTGCAGTTGGTGAATTACTGTAATACCAGTGTACTTACATGGTAACTCCTCAGGAACTGTCTACTTAATATAAAGTGACACCAACCACAATATGTAAAGCCTAACTCACAGCTGCTGTGTAACATCAAAATACAAGGTAAATCCATTAGAATTAATATAAAGTGTAACACTTTCTTTACCAAGAAGTGCTGTTAGTCCTGTTACGCATTTGTATTTTCATTACCAAAAAGTGCTCTTACCAATGTCCTGTTACACTTTTGTACTTACACATACTATTCGGTGGGTTGTTACATATGTGTGGTTACACAAACATTATAGTTCTATATACCAATGTTTACTTACATTGTGGTTACACAGTTCGTACACATTTGACAAATTGACAAGTAATTTATTTGCCACGTATGCATAACATACAAGGAATTTACTGCCGGTTTAAGGCGTCCCACAATCAATCACACCCCCAGAAAAAAACCCAGACATTGCATTGGAGAATTCGAATCATCCAACGACATCTAGTTACTATATAAGTACACAGTTATTAGGGACACAATATAAAGTGGGACCCAGCAAATATATATATATATATATATATATATATATATGTATATGCAGTATGAATGCAAAGGTGATATTGCTTACCACATTTCTATAAAAAAAAGAAGCTAATACTGAGTAACTTATGCAAATACACATACTTTCCAAGTTGTTTTGGTCCATCAACAAAAATAGCTCTAAACAAAGCAGCACGATTGAGTTTCATAGCAACACAGGGCCAGCTCTGAGGTAATGTTTCCTTCGGACGAATCAATGTTTTTGAACTAATCATTAAGTAAATGATTAGGAGACTCGCTCACAAAGGTAGTCATATGTTTTGTTCCCAAAAGAATTTGCGCTTTTGAGCAAGTTGGTTAAATGAATGATACAATGATTCACTAAAACAATCATTTGTTGATACCTACTGTGGAATGAGGGAATATGCAGAAAGAGTTACGGATGACTATACTTGGATGACTCAATCACTTTTAACGGAAGAGCAGGTGCGCCCATTTGTAACTTGATGAAGTGAGGTTTTAGAAAACAGTGTGTTATACAACATACTAGTTCTCGTTTTCATAGTATTCTAAAGTATTATAATCATAAACACACTGGTAAATAGCTTGAATGAGATGGATAGATGGCCTGTAAGTATAAAAACATCATCAAGTGCTGTCAAACAATTATCTACGATTAATCACACCCCCCCAAAAAAGTGTTGTTTGTATAATACACATGTGTGTTCTGTGTATATTTAGATTTACATTAAGTCATTTTGAAGACACTTTTTTCCAAAGCAACTTACAATAGGGGGAATATTTTTATATATAAATAAATGAACACAGTATATAGTTTGATAATATCTACATATATTTCTGTATGTTTATATGCATTTAACTATTATAAATAAATATATTTAATATATATGATAAAAATGTATGTGCGTGTATTTATATACATAATAAATATACAAAGTACACACACATATACAAACAATAACATAATCTTGGCAGCATTATTCAAAATTATTGCTATTTGTTTGTGTGAAAACATTTCATTGGTGTGCGTCAAACCACACAGACCTAACCATAGATTTATGCTGCAAACACACACAGAGCATGAACATAAACGTGTTGGTGTTTGTTTGTCGCAAATGAATGTTTAAGCTAGTTTCAGACTTCCTTTCTGTTAAGGGTTCTGGAAAAAACATAGCTCTAGTTCCTCTCTTTGACTAAAACATGCATGCATAAGGGGAAGAAAATATAACCATTCCAAAAGAAAGAATAGAGAGAAGGTCTTTGTTTGCGACAGAGGTAAATCAAGGCCATGGCCTGACCCTGCTGTTCTGAGCATGCCCAGAACAACGTGTGGTCTGACGAATTCTGTAGAAAAACAGTTCAGACACGGGAAGAGCAACGTATGTGTTTCAGTGAAATCCACACACATACACACACACACACACAATCACATTAGTGACTCAAGATGGAAGAATTGTTAAAGATGCCTGTTTTAATCAGTACCTGGTGTGTAGTAACTTTTCATATGCATTCATGTTTCATATTGCGTTTTTGACAGTACAGCAGTGCATGTAATTGCATAAAAAACAAATAAATAAAATAATAACATATTTTCTCTTAAAAAAAAAGAAATAACTGAGAAATTGCCTAGGTTTCAGGGTAAAATATACCCACTTTAGTCTTTGTCAGCTTTCTTGCGTGTCTTATCATAAAAACCAAGAAGATAGAGAGTTTCGCCTTGTAAGTGGCATTTATGCAAAAACAGTTCTACATTTCTTTTATATATTCTGAGCATGTGTTAATGAGGTGTGATTATTTTAAGGAAGTGTGTGCGGCCATTTTTCCCCCTTTTACTGTAAAGTCTATTTTTAGAAATGATCTGTAATGGAGTTTTTTTTGCAGTGTGATAACACTTACAGTAGGCTATATATGAAAAAGTTCAGAATTGATGTTTTAAAATCGACACACTCAGCTGAAAGCATGAACTTAAAGTATTTTACCCTGAAACCTAGGCAATTTCTAAGTTATTCTTTTTTTTAAGAGAAAATATGTTATTTTATTTATTAGTTTTTTATGCAATTACATGCACTGCTGTACTGTCAAAAACGCAATATGAAACATGAATGCATATGAAAAGTTACTACACACAAACCACTAGGTACTGATTAAAACAGTCATCTTTAATAATTTAAATAATTTAAATCTTTAAAATCCAAAATACCTTATTATTATTATTATTATTTTCCTTTTGCAGCCTGTGATCACTCCCATCAGACCAACCAAATAATTTCCCACACATTTTCAACATTTTAGGTTTTATGGTTTTAAGTTTGATTTACAGTTACTTTTATTAACTGATCTAATATTAATATACCAACCTATTAAAGTACTGAAATCTGTTTTGTACCTTTGGAATACGCACCAAATGCAGGTGGTGAGGAGAAAATCACATGATGAACCAAAGCCCATCACAAGCATCTTTTAAATATGAACATATGACACTTTACAACATCATGGTGACTCATCACATAACATTACATGTAACATACAACCCTTATAAATGTAACTGATTAGAAAAAACTGTAATTTCAAAGTCAAAACATCAAATTCAAAAAAAAAATTCAGTTTACGTTTTTTCCCTGTAAATTTTACAGGAATGTACCATTAACCCTTTAACAGGTTTTTACAGCAGGTTTTACCATTAAGATCACAGTCATTATTTACAGTGTAGGAAGTACTGTAAGTGTACTATAAGTCACTTTGCATAAGAAATTTAGGCTGTAAGTACAAAGTAAACGGAGAAGTCTTTTCTGGCCTCTTCTTGCTTAATCTGGCTCTCAGGACTCATGTCAGCACTTAGTCTGGATCTCAGAGAAGAGGAAGAGAATTTGTCTTATGACGCTAGAGGGAAAGAAATCCTGCAGCTTTTGGGCTTTCTTACTCATCATGCATTTGTTTGGATCATATTAGGCATCTGAAAAAACAAACTCCATGGGGAAAGTTAAGGTTTCCTGATGATACAATTGCAAGAAAGAAACTTATTTTTTAGAATGAATTTAACAGAGAAACATTCAGAAAACTGGTCTTGTTTTTCAAGAGATTTTAAAGACACTCCCCTGCTGCTGTGTTAATTAGATTCTTAGATGCCTGTGTGAGACGTCTTTACCGTCAGGTGTTGTGTAACAGCTGACTGCTGTGGTGAAATCTTGGTTACACAAAGAAAACAGCAACAACAGAGAACAAAGACGTTATAACTTGAAACAAAAGAAGTGAATGATGTCAGACAGAAGCAAAACCGAATGCACAAGTTCCTGATGGTTCCAGATAATTCAGGATCATAGCTGAAAGGCTCCTGCAAAACTGCTTAACTTCTAAATTGTGGTTAAAAACCAGCAGGCTTGACTCTCCCATTGACTGCCAAGTAAATAACACTGTCAAAGCCCAGAATAAACCATCTGCCATCAGTGGTTTAACCGTCATGAGAATACTTTTCGCATGGAAATAAATAAAAAATAACCACTTTATTCAACAGTTTCCGTCCCAAATTGTTGATTTTTTATTTTGAGGATGTCTTACATACTTTTCTGGACCTTTACAGTGTTATTTACTTGAAAGTCACATTCACAAGCCTCCCAGTTTTCATCCTTAATATCATAAATTGTGTTCTGAAGACAAACTCAGTTTTTACAGGTTTGGAACGACATGAGGATAAGTTATTAAGGACAAAACCTTCATGTTTGGGGTGGAGTAACCCTTTAAACTGAACACTTTCTGTGATATAATTTATCAACGATGCTGTACATGTGTTTACGCTGAATTACAAATAGCAGTTTTTATTTAGTTGTTAAAAAGTTTAGTTTTTCTTATCTTGGCTTGGACATACAGTGAAGTGAATGACTGGTTGCCCCTCAATAAGCCCTTATTTGTGTTACTGCATTATCTCCATATTTCAAAGTAGCTGACGCTTTCTCTTTATATCCCGTCACTCTCTTTCTTGAGAAACGTATTTCTGCAGTAGTTTCTGTTACATCATTAAAAATAGAAAGTCACGTGCACAGGAGAATTCTCTGAAAGATTGACTTCTAGATTTCACCTGAGGCAGGTACTGCTTGCACTCAGAACAAAAAAACACACTTATACACTTATGAGTCATACAAGTAAATAAATACAAATGTAAAATAATCAGACATAATGACCTAATAACCTAAAGTATATGCATTTACCTCATAAGGTAATATTAACCTAATTACCTCATGATGTCATAATTACCTAATATCTTTTTAATGGAATAACAACTTAATACATCTAATAACCATGTTTTTGGAACTGATTACAGTGCACAAACTGGATTTCTAGTTACTGGTAAAGCCAGGAGATTTATACTGATTGACTTCGTGTTTAAGTGTTGATTATTTACTTTTTGTAACCAAATGAGGGCCGGTTTCTGCTCTGAGAGATTAATCTGTGTGTGTTTCTTGGGACGTAAATTTGTAAGTCATCTCTGACTGCAGACCACACCCTGCCCAGTTTAGTCAGAAGTTTATCTGTAAGTTCATTTTTCGCATTTACACTAGCCTCGCCACAATCACCCTTGGTAAGGAAGGACACTGCTGTGAAATGTTATATTGGGTTAATAAGGCAAATGATATGAACGAAACTTACTTGTACAAACACCACAAATGTATTAACCTTTAAGTTTCATTTTCCCTTTTAGTCAAAATAAATTAAGCGTTTTTCATAATTTGCGCAATAGAATTGGCTCCTCAGCTGGTTTGAACACAGCATGGTGTGAAAATATGACATTGTGATGAGACTTGTAATTACATATTCTTTTATAATTATTTATAATTTGTAATAATTATCCGTTTACATATTTATTATCTTTATCCAATAGCCAGCCTTAGTGGCATCAATGGAAAGTTTTTTTTTTGTTTAGTCTTTTTTTTTAGGTTAGTATATTTCGATCAGTATTATTTTTGTATTATTTATTTTAAAAATAATTGTATTTCTTTTTCAGGTTTCTTTTAAACTTAAAAAAAAGTTTAATTTTTAGTACCTTTTGTGCTTCCCTTTAACTTGTTTTATTTCTTTCTTACTTTTTTATTTAATGAAAGTATTAATAGTTTCAGTTAACAAAGTTGACTTTAAAATATTCATTTCATCTGGAATAACGTGTACAGCTGAATTGTTTCAATTAATACCAATCAAGACCAAAATGTGTCAAGATGTAATTTTGGGCAGATGTTTGGTGTGAAGAGTGAATGCTTGCAGTCTGAAAACAATTCCTAAAGATCTAAAGCTCAAAGGAGAGCCTGCAAAGGACTGCTAACCATGCAGAGTCCATGCAGCAGAACAACATTCATCTAATACTGTTCCTCTCTCTGTCTCTCGCTCTCTGTCCCTTTCTCTCTCAGTCATGGCGAAAGCGATGGTTTGTTTTGCGGAGGGGTCGGATGAGCGGGAATCCTGATGTTTTGGAATATTACCGTAGCAAGAGCTCTCGAAAACCAATCAGAACCATCGACCTGCAGGAGTGCGAAGTCACCATCGAGGCAGAAGTACGGCCCACTAAACGCCAGTATCAGAATCAGCACCTGTTCGTGGTCAAGACCGCCACACGCATTTTTTACCTGCTGGCCAAAACTGCAGAAGAGATGAACATCTGGGTACAGAGCATTGGACAGATTTGCACGTTTGAAGGACTGAACAGACATGCAGGTGAGGAGGTTTATTTATAGAGGGTTTATTCTGTCTTGGACCACTTAGTATGACATGCTCAGCAGCTGATAAATGGTAGCCTATGATAACAATCTAAAAGTGTCACAAATGTTGGGTCGCAGTTGTTTTGCTTTTTACATTATCATCATGCTTTCGAAAACTACCTCACGATTTCTCTGGAGAATGAGCAGTCCATGACCTCATTCTTCAGTTCACACCTTACTCCAGACACCATGACATAATGCTTCCCCTTTTCAATGCAAATCACTACACATAAACATTAGCACAAGGGCTTGGTTTAGAATTATTTCAATTTTACATGTGAAAATGAGAATGAGAGAATGAATGCAGTCTTATTTGTTCTTATTAAAATAATAGGGCAGTGTTACCTTTTATTTCATATATATCTATAGTGTTTAATGTCACATGGTCCTTTAGATATCATTCAACATGCTTCTTTTTTGTAGAAACCATAATACACTTATGGTTCATTTGATGCACGTAAAAGAATAGAAATGAAAAAAGTAAAATAAAAATAATAAAGTCTTTACGGTCACTTTTGATTAACTGAATGCACTCGTGCTGGATAAAAGTATTAATTTCTTTTAGAAAAAAATATTTTTGATCATAAACATTTTTAAATGTGCATTTTAGAAATATATATATTATATATAAAGAAATATATTTTTGGTACCACAGCAAGTGGCAGGTGATAGTCTGAAAATAAAATTTTGTAGAACTAAAATGATTTAACCTTTCTTTGCAGTCAACGTTAATAAATACAACCGCATTTGCACATGGGTTTGTGAGAAAGGAAAGTGTTACAGATGAGCTAAAACAGGAAAAACCCTCATACGTAAAATACGTATGAAAGAAAAAACAGCCTACGATCAGCCTTTTCACCACAGCAGATCCCTGCACTAACCTAAAGATTTAATATAAATAAACCTAGCCTGGGAAATAATTACCCGCAGGACATTTCTGCAGAGATGCAGACAGAATCCATGACGCTGTAATCTAGGCGAGGTCTTATGTTAATATTCTGTTCCATTCCTCCATCTCTCTTCCTCTCTTTCGAATAGTCTGCAGAGCAACAGCTGCGTCACAGAGGAGCGTTCAGACACACACGCATCTGTCATAACAGACGCTCTCAAGTACGTAGCATCCCATATATTTAACTAACAGCAAACCTCCAGTGTCGCGATCTGTGTCCACAGCACTGTCATAGCCAGAAAACGTGTTTTTGTTAAAGCTGGAACAATAATAAGAAACATGAGGAAAATGTTAGCAGTTAGAGTGGCTAACGTGATATACCAAACACAGAGAGTGAGAGAAACCACAAGTTACACATTACTTGGAAAGATAACAGAAAGATGAGTGATACAGCAGCTGGGATGGTTCCAGACACACACGCACATGGTTACTGTTTAATACACAACACGCTGGACGGTTGCACACGCCTCGAAATGACTGCGAAAGATAAAACTAGTACATACAGAACAACAGACAAGTCTATGCCCTTTTCCCCACACAGTTGGGCAGATGTGAAAGGCTTAATTCGCCCTTTTTTTCGTGTTGTTTCAGTCTCAGAAGGAGGCCAGACGTATCAACTACCAGACGTAATGTTGAAATAGCGAGTGTAGCGTTGGAGACTCAAAGTCTTGGTCGCTGCAAACCTCATTATAGATCCCAGCAAGACTGGAACTCAGCTCTTTATTTACAGACAGACTCTTCTGCAGTGATGCATCAGAGATTGTAGTCACACCTGGACAGCCACAGTTTCAGATCCTGCTTAAGGCCATGTGTCGAGACTCTCCGAACCCACGCTGGATAAAAACAGTATGGGGTCCGGCTGCACAGAGGCTTCTGTGAACTTTTGTGAACTTAAATGTTCTGCCACAGGATAAACATCACTGTTATGTCTTTTCTGTCACTCTGACCTGTCACCATAAAAACCACTTGCTGTATATGTACTTCCTCTTACCATAACAATGTCACAATGTGTCCCTCACTCTACCTGTCAATGACAACCGCTCACTGCTGTCACCATGACAACCGTATCCTTACTCTCACTGACCCATCACCATGAAAACCACTTACTGTATCTTATAATCTTATTAACTTATCTCCACTGTCTCTTTGACACCATGACAACTGCTAACTACTTCTCTGTTCTCCTGAATCCTTTTACCATGGCAACGTTGGACTGCAGGTGTAAAAACAGATCTACATAATAATTAAAGGCATCTCACTGCAGCCTTATAAAAGAAACGGTTCAAAAAACCTTAAAGCTACTATACAAAATCATTATGGGCGCCCAGATTTAAGTGAAATCCTATAGATGTTTACAGTAAATATAGGATCACAGAAATGAAAACAACCACACGCCTGGTGCCTCTCAGAATTCTCTTCTGCCAGAAAGGTTGTGAGTCACTGTCAGTTATTCAAGTGTTGGATACCCAATAGTAGGCTCTGCCAAAGAAGCAATGTTTACGTGAGCCCACACAATCCCCCTCAGATTAGCATGCTAGCTGCAACGTGATCAAAAGCCGGTTATCTCCGTCTGTTTTCCCACAACATTACCTCAGCATTACTCACAATGCCTTTCAAGCACCTGCAGGTTGAGTGCGATATCAGACGTCCAAACACTGAATCACCACCACTGGAGACCGCTGTTTATGCGCAATTAAAACTATTTGGATTATTTCAAATTGCCTATTTAATAAACCCGCTCAACAATAACTCCCAGAATGAGAGATGTGTCACACAAATGTCTTTCTCACAAGCAAACATAGATTCGTCCATCGAAACGACACCAAAATTTCCACAGTGACCTTTTTCTGCATTATTACGACGCAGTTCCACCTTCCAAAAATATTTGTGCTTACTTTTAAAAAGAGAAATGATTACACCGAAAAAAAAATCAACCTTGAACGTGTCATGTGCTTCCAGCGAGTGTAGCAGGCATGAGCCTCACGTGTTCATCTGTGGGACTGAGTGGTTTAGAAATGTCTGCCCACTACTAACGCACTGTTGAGTCTAAACAGGAAGAGAAAGAGATGTGTGTGTGGGTTGTGGTGCGTAAGGGGTGGGGGCTGGAAGGGTGTGATTTGGTCTGCCACCTTCTGGAATAAAAGCAAAGGCACTTCAGAAGTAGAATTTGTAAAGTATGGTTATTGTACTTATTTTATTGACATGTAAGATAAAACGTATTGATAATATATACACCAAACCTCTCTTTTTCTCTCTCTCTCTCATTTTCTTGTTGACAGAATCAATGGACAGTCTTAATCGCACTCCCTCTTCCCAGCAGCCCTCACCAGCCCTCTCTCCTCATGTTTCTCTCGTGGCCAATCAGGACACAGTTACCGTCGAAAACCACGATGTCCTAGACAGGCCCAGCGAATCAGAGATCAGCCCTCCACTTGACTACCTCTTTCTCTCTCAGTGTGAAACCGGCACGAAGAGCATCGTCAGGCAAGGCCCACACATTGCAGAAAAAATAATTATATGTTAATCTCCATACGGAAATGAGATTCTCTTCCATGTAGCACCAGACTATCGGCTTTTCCTTTAATCTGATTTAATAAAAGTGACTGAGAGAATAAATGAGAATAGAAAATCTCTCACGCTTTTCGCCTCAGTGAAATCTTTTGATCTTGGTCACTGCAGCATAACACATAATCACACTGTGATTAGATTCAAATAAAATCTTCAGCTACCTGCATGCAAAGCAAGGATTTAATGCACAGTGATTTTTGTAATGCAGTTTTTTGTCGAATACTGAGGCATCCTTATGAAGGGTTGTAGCTGATGAATGAAACAACTTTGCAGCTATATTACAGTTCAAAAGGTTTTCAGTGTTTTTGTAAGCTCTAATTCTTACCAGGGCTGCATTCAGTAATATTGTGAAATATTATTTAAGGGTTTTTAATGTGTTCTTTTTTATTATATTTTAAAATGTAATTCATTCTTGTGTTGGCAAAGTTTTCAGCATCATTACTCCAGTCTTCAATGTCACATGATCCTTCAGAAATCATTGTAATATGCTGGTAATTTTGTGCTTGTTATTACCATAGTTGGAAACAGTTGGGCTACTAATATTTTAGAGAAAATAAAATTAAAAATGTATTTTTTTGAATTCTTTGAATAGCAATAACAACTTGCATTGGAAATATACGTATTTTGTTACGTTATAAATATCTTTAATCTCACTTCTGATCAATTCATCCTTGCTGAATATTATTATTATTTATTATTTAATTAAGTTTTATTTCATTTCATGTTGACTTATTTTTTTAACATACCTAATATCTGACATCAAACTTATTTATATTATGTCTTTCTAAGGTGGTGCATATGAAAGCAAATTTAAATTGGCAAATTTGTGATTTCTAAATCAGACATTCGGAAGAGTATGTGAAAAAAAAAACATAACTTTCATTATGATACAATTACACCACATATATTCCATTTGCTCAAAACAAAAAATATTTTCCATGGAAGTTTTATTAAAAATAACTTTATGTGGGTATTGTTTTGTGCGTATATGCTTATCTCTGTGTGTTTGTCTTTCTCTAGGTGTGACAGCATCTCTAACTCTGAACGCTCCTTTGAGCAGAGCTCGTCTGAGTACACAGAAGATGTGTTTAGCCCCACCCCACGCATTGACTCCTCCCCGTCCCCTTTCCTGTTGGGTGGGGTGTCCGAGCCCCCATTTAGTGCCCCCTGTGGCCCGCTTTCTCTCTCCTCCTCCCTTTCGTCCTGCCTCTCATCTCCCATTTCTCTACGTCGGCCACCTGACATTTTTAGATTCGACCGGCCCTTCTACAGTACATCCGACCCTCAGACACCTCCTCCCCTCCCACCCAAACCTACACACCTGTCCGATCATCATGCTACTGAGGATACCACCCGCAATCAGACGCAACCTGCTCTCCTCCCTCGCAGGACGTCACTTTCAGGAATAGACCACTTTAAGAGAGGTGAGGGAAAAGAAATCTGCTGATTTACAAAAAAAGGCCTATTAATTTGATTTAAAAAATATCCATAAAAACATTTCATCACATGAATTTCTTTCTCACAAATGCAGAAATGCATAAAAAACTTTCATGTAATGGGGGGGCGGGATTTGTTGTTGGATTCTGTCTTGAATTTCTTTTCAGCAAATATTATGCAATGTTATCAGTGACTCCCCTTTTGTTAAAACATGTCGGTAATATTTTTTATGTATTTTAATATTTTACTTTCATGTTTTCAGGAGAGTTTGAGAATGCTGGAAGAAACTGGAACAAACGTCTAAGCCTCAACCTGGTAAAAAGATATTCAAATATAAAATAGTCAAATGAGCCTGGAGAAAGTTAAACAGACACTGTAAATACACATCAGTTTGAATATTTACTGCCAGAAACCAGATGTCTCAGTGTGAATCTCTCTGTATCTCTATTTCTAGCCAATATTTCTGAATACCACAGTTACTGAAAACCACTCTGAGGATTCATATGTGCCCATGGCCTCACCACCGATCAGCTGCTCTGATGTGACTTCAGACGGCTACATACCCATGAGCCCCTCCACCCTGCCCGTCTCGCTACTCACCAATGGCAAAACAGAGCTACCTTCGCCTTCGAATCCTGACCTTGAGCCTCCTCCAGTCGACCGCAACCTTAAACCAAGAAGACGGGGTAAATATGTCTAGGTTAAAATGCAAGTTACTGGTATCATCGCACTGCAAACGTTACATCAGAGTTTTGTGTGCTGCCTTTAAATATAAATATGTAAATAAGAACGTCCCAAAAGAGCATTTGGACAATGTAATACACAGTTAGCCATTATGTTTCCAAACACATGTCCAATAAATTGCGCCAATGACTAATGTCTAGCTCAAAGACAGCATGTGATGCCATTGTTTTAGAAGCAATTTGGTATTTCACTATTTTGAATTTCATTATTCTTTGCTTTTGTTTTGCTTAATTGTTTAAAGGTATTTGCACAACAGAGATATGTGATGTATTGGCGTGCTGTGTTAGCTATACTGTAAGTGCTGTCAATAACTAAGTTAGAACATAACAGGAGAAGTAAGCAACGTCAGAAAATGAAAATAGAGAAATGGAAAAGATGATCTCATGGTAGGAGACGTACAGAAGAGTGACGCATGTTCAAAATGAGTACAAGGAAGATGAGATACAGCAGAGCTCATGATCATGAGCCGTGTCACACAGAAAGCGCATTTCGTAACTGTGTTAGTTGTTTCCTAATGTTTTAATAATGCAGTCTTTCCTCAAGATTGTAGAGAATATTAAATGTTAAATTCTAACACAGTCTGACAGCGATTGAATAATTTAAAATGAAAACCAAAACATATATTTTTTAATATTGATACAGACTCCAGAGTCTCACGCAAAATGATTTGCCTTCGGAAAAAAAAAAAACCTTAGCGTTAATCGCTGAGTTTGTCAAGTAAAACAGTAGTGATTCCTGAATTAATCACTGTCTTTAAACGGTTATCTTCTTAAGGGAAGAATTAAATAACTCACGAACTGAGTCGTTGTTGAATTAATCACATTTGAACGAATAAGTTGATTCAAATTCTTTTAAATGACTCAATGACTCGCTCCTAAAAGGTTTATCGCGCGCTTGGTGACACTGGCGATTGTAACTTGCAGACAGTCTGGGCTGAGAAATATTATGATTTAATAGACATTACAAAAAGTAGCATTCAAAATATCATTTATTTCTTATACACTTTTAAGGCTACAATGTAGCCATAATGTTGTTTTTAAGAAGCTGCATCATTTTACAAAGATTGTCATTAATTAAAATTGAATAAATAATGCAGTTTTTTTAGAAGGCCATTAATGTGCTTTTAAAAATAATAATAATAATTGATCTAAATATCAATAGAAAATAGATCCGTATCAAACCGATTCGTTCAAACGAATGATTCATTCGAATACGAAAAATGACTCAATCGATTCATTAATGAAATGGATTACTTTAGCAACGAAACACCGCTATTGTTTTTGCTCGGAAAGGTATAGAGTTAATAGAAAGAAGAAAAAAAACATAATTTTAACTCAATAGTATCATCTTGTTTACTGAACTGTTGTATTAAAGCACTAGCACACTAGCAGTCGTGCAGATATTCGGGGGAGAACAGCACTCTTGCTCATGTGATATATTGCGAAACTCTCATATGATATAAATATAAGAGTCACCAGATTACAGTACGTCACATCTCAGGCATTCCAAGACATTTAATTGAGAACAGGGCATACTTTTTACTTAGATTCTTTGTGCCATTTACATTTTTTTTATTTATTTATTTTTCAACTTTGATTTTGCCAAGACGAAAGCACAAGAGAGGAAGCGCATACTGTCAGAAACACAGAACAGGAACCTCAGACAGCACTGTCTTGAGTGCAGGATCAGGGTTCATTCAGGTCATGCACCTTCACACAAAGGAAATGCCTCATTAATAGTGAAAGTGTTTGTTTGAGTGTGCTGTGTGCTTAAGAGAAAAAGATGGAGGGAAAGAAGGAGGGTTTTTGATTTTTCTGCATTGTGTTTGCTTTCACAGCTCGACCGCCTCCTTTAGACCTTCGGGGTCTGTCCACAATTTCTGAATGTCCTTTCCACGTTCCCCTCACACGCACCATGACAGAACCCTGGTGAGAGCTCATATTTACACCCCAAACTGCTCCTCTGCAACTCTGTTCTTCTTCTCAACCACTTCTGTCTGCGTCATACATCTTCAACAAAGATACTTGTGTTTGTTTTGAGACTTCTCAAGTCACCTGATCTCTATTTCCTTCCTTTGCGACCCTCTCTGCACAAGTGTCTTCTCATTTACATGCTTGTGATGTTAATGAACGCAGCACTAATGTAATCTGTTAATTATAAGAGAACTGTTTTTGAAAGTTTCTGTGTTGGTTTGTTTGTCTCTAGTCAGTCAGTTCCTCTGGACAGGCGGCGAGTATGGGGTTTAAACGGCTCTGAACAGGAAGGGAGCATCACGCCAACGGTAACGTGACTTCCTTTAACCCGTCTTCCCTCCTTAATATTTATTGCTCTGTTTCTCCTAGAAAGAGCGAGAGGGCAATATATAGAGAAAATATTCCAAAGAGTGATAGAACCAAACAGTAAATCTCTAAATTACAGTGGAAAAGGTTTTTAAGAGCTTTTTATTCATGAAAGAAATTAATACTTTTATTCAGCAAGGAAGCATTCAACTGATCAAAAGTGAAAGAAAAGACATTTATAATTTCACAAAATATTTGTTTTTCATATAAGTGCTGTTCTTTTGTACTTTTTATTCATCAACAAATCTATAAAATATTAAGCAGCATTGTTTTTACCAATTATGTCAATAATCAAAGAGAATCGAATCAGAATATTTGAATCATTTATGTGACAATGAAGACTGGTGTAATGGCTGCTGAAAATTCAGCTTTGCCATCACAGGAATAAATTACATATTTAAATATATTAAAATAGGAAAACATTTTCCAATATTCCCAATAATGCATTTGTTATTTAATGAATGCAGCCTTGGTGGACATATCTTATGGCCACAAACAGTTTTGAACACGAATAAACAGATTTAGTATGTATCTACATTATAATAGTATTGTCATAATAAATCATAATATGTGTGTTAGTATTATATGTATTATGGTTATATTTGTATGTGTTCTCCTTTGTTCAGGACTCTCGGCTCTTGTTCCCAGCTTGTGATTCTGCTCCTTGGATGAGGCCTTCTCAGCTGGATTACTTGTCGCTTGACTTTAATTCTGCCTCCCCCTCACCTGTTCAGAAGGTCAGTGGTCGGCTGTTTAAGAACCGAATTTCTTATGTGCATCTTACAAACATTTTGTGAGCATTTTTGGGGTTTTAGTGGGTACTGCTATCTCCTGTAGTAATCGTTTCTGTGGCTTTATACAATGAATCTCAAGGCAGCGATAACAGTGACTCAGCATTTCCTGTCCCAGTTACTGTTGCTTTGTAACCTCTCAGCTCTAAACATGGCATGGACTGATGCATTGTGGCTATGTAGATTAGCGTTTTGACTGTATTGTTTTTTTTATGCTTTCAGAAACCGCTGCTGGCAGACGAGTACAGGGTGGATTATGTGCAGGTAGACGAGAAGAAGACACAGGCTTTACAAAACACCAAGCTGGAGTGGAAGGATGTCCGTCAGTCAAAAGCCTAAGCCTTCTGAGGGGAAAAAAAATCAATTTAAATTATTACATGGTTCAAAACTTGACTTGTTTTCATCTCCTACAATTTCAGGTACATGTTGGTTTTTTACACTGATATAAAAGGAGCCAGTACAGAGCTGGATGAGAAACCTTCAGAAATAAAATGTCAGTAAACTATTCCAGAATAAAAGACCTCAGACACAATGATTCAAGAATAAAGCTTTCTTTTGTAGCTCTTTTACTGGGAAGAGAATTAGCATTTCCTATGAAATTTTGGTTTATGAGTGAAGTCAAAGATGCAGTTGATGTTAATATGATGTACAACATAAATTATACACAGTCTTACCTTAAATGTGATTTTTTTTTTACCGTTGCTAACAAATTGATAATAAGTACTTACAAAGTGTGAGTTTATGTTGATGGTAAAGGTTCTAGTCCTAGTTGGTTAGTTACCTAAACTATTTTTCAAAAAATTGGGGTTTTGTTAAGATTTTTTATGTTTTTAAAAGAAAACTGCTCACCAAGCCTGCATTTGATCAATAAAATAAATTAAAAATACAAATGTTATAAAATATTATTACAATTTAAAGTAACTGTTTTTTATTTGAATATATTTGAAAATATATGGTATAATCATAATTTTCAGGATTCTTTGATGAAAAGAACACGGTTATTTAAAAGAACAGTATTTATTTCGGTCTATTTTTTGTAACATTATAAATGTCTTAACCATAACATTTGAGGAATTTATCCTTGCTAAATAAGAAGTATTCAATTCTTTAAAAAAAAACTCTTACTGACCCCAAATTTTTGAACAGTATAAGCTGGCGGTGTTTAATTTGTTGAAAAGCATGAAGTTATCTTCAAACATCGTTAACCACCGACCTTAATTTTCTTAATTTCCCAACTGACATCATGACTGAACAGCTCTACTAAAACCTGAATGAAATCCGTACAATGCTAACAGCGTGAATCTCATCTAAAAACATTTGTCACCAAAGCTTGAATGTGTACAGAATAGGAATTTGTTTACCAGAGCACACATTTTTTATAACAGAATTTATTTATAAAAGTAACATTAATTTTAGATCATTTGTTTTACTTGGGAAAAAGTACAGAGTGACTTTTTTGTTGCACTCCCTGGGATGTTATTTTGAGATAATTCCCTGAATATAGCACACTGTGTTACGTTGCTGATGTTTGAGACTCACATTGCCTACTTGTGAATTTCGAAACAATATTTTCAAAGGTGTCCCAAAGTCTTTACGATTTTGTGAATATGTTGCATATTTATGACGTGTACAATCACTGAAGAGTTTCTCAAAAAAACAATTATACCAATGAATGTGTACCTTGCACACCTTGGAGATCATGTTTGTACTACAGTTTGTTTGATGAGAGTCAAACCATTGTAAACCACTGGAACCACACACTGTGATTGGATGCTGGAACAAAACTATGAAGGAATTCTGAAGGAAAATCTGCCTTTGCTTTTCCAGGATTGAATCTTGAGTGAATACTGAATGTTGAATATATTTAGACTACTGTCAAATTATTGACCTAACAGGGATATGAAGGTCTGTCAACATTTATCGGAATGTATTTTTCCCATTGACCTTTCATGATTATAAGGCATTACGAATGTATTTCTGTATTGGGTTGTAGATTTTTAATGCCATGTCATGCTGTGCTTATGACACTGTTCTTTTATGGTCAGATTTTCCTGTACTGACAAGAGCACAAAAATCTCATGGGAAACTATCACTGTGACATCAACAGTTTCCTTCAATCTTGATATTCTTCTGTGTACGCTCTACGTTTCACGAAGAAATGTAATACATGAGTGAGAGAGAAGAGTGATTGAACGAGAGAGAGAGTGTCTGTGTGTTCTGCTGAAAATCAGAGACCTTACTAACCTGTGTGAATCATGGATGTTTATCCGTCAGCAGGTCAATTATTGTGATGCACATTGAACACATTAAATCACTTCAGCTCAATAAACTGAAAACAGAAAACCCTCAAAGGCTCTTCTTTAATCTGTTCTTTAGAAATATACAGTTTTTACTTTTACAATTGTTCTGCGTTGAAAGAAGTTTTGTGAAAGAACAGCAATATTGTTAATTATTATCATTTAAAATATAATCATTAAAAGCATATATTTAATGGTAAAGCTGATTTGTTTAGCATCAATTACTGGATACTTTTCAAAAATCTAATGTGCTGATTTGGTGCTCAATAAACATTATTATTATTACTGATGTCAACAATAATTGTACATTTTTTTGTGGAAAATTGTATATAAAATGCCTTGTAAATGTCTTTACTGTTATTTTAGTGGATTTTTGTACTTGGTAGTATACATCTGTCATCTATCTGAATTCGTATTTGGGAACTCGAGAAGCTATTTACCCATTTTTGTTGTAGTTATTTTGAATTACTGCCTAAAAATGTTCAAAATTGAAGACAACATCACTGCGTTAGCAAACAGATGATAAAATGACTACTACAATGAGACCAGAGGAAACATACTAATTTCAAATCTGTTTTCTCCATAATGAAGTTTATTATGAAATAATGATATAATGTTATTTCAATCAGATCACCGAATCAAAAATATTAAACTGATATCTTCCTTTGTAACATAATAATAGTTTCATGTGGCACTTAGTACACATGTGTGACATATTTCTTCCATACTGTCCTCTTACATTTTTTTATGCCCTAAAAGGGTCTTTAACACTCCGGCAGAAGCTCTAAAATATAGAAAGAGGATCAAGATGGAAAAAAATTAAATCACACTAGAATAAATAATGTTTTATAGCAATACTTTAAATATTGTGATTGGACTAAATACTATCCTTTGAAAGTTATCAGACAAAACGTGAATATACCATAAATTAAATTTTGCACAAGTCCCTTTAATTTGGGAAAAAAATAAATATAAATATATATATATATATACTGTATATATATAGAGAGAGAGAGAACCAAAAACAACCTCAAAAAAAAGAAAAAAATTAAGAAACTGAAACGCTATGTCATGCTAATCCTAGCAGCAATAACCAAATTTCACTGACTTAATTTTCGCCTGAGAAGTCACATGGCGGGGTACCAGCTCATGGGGTTGGCATTCGCACATGCCAGTGCACCTGTTAGAGGAAAATTTGGCAACCAGACTATTTTGGCATGTTAGAGATGAATTGGCACGTCATTACGAGGTTGATCAGCAGGATTAAAGTCGTCCTGGTCCATAAAATCAAGACAGGGCTCAGAGGTGGCATTATTACTTTTTTTGTAGGTTTCCGGTCTTCTGTCGGATTGCATTTATGAAGGGAGAGAGGAAACAATGGTGAAGCCAAGACCGAGACCTCAGGATAAACAAGGCTCTGACGTAAACGCGCTACAGAGGTCCACTGTTCAGAGCAAAACAGTTCCTCCTTCAGGTTTCTCTGCTCTGTGTTTTCAACATGGTGCCTAAAAGCTCCAGCAAACCACAATGACTTTTAGCTTGATTGTTGGTTCCTCTGAATGTCAAAGTTGTTCCAATGTCCGTATTTCCAGTATACTGTGATCGGTGTAAGCAACTGGTGTGACAAATTTGTAGATCGTGATCCACTGTTCTTTGAGACCCGTAGGAATAGAGTTACACAAATAAAAATACCTGCAATGAACTGAATCACATGCAAAACGAACTAAAGAGTGCAGCAGGTTCCATTCAAGGAGATATTGTCCAGGAAAACAAAAATATCTTCAGCTTTGACCAGACGTGAAACTGTTGGAAAAACACGTGATAATGTGGAGAATGAGATCGAGAGAGAAAAAGAGAGATTGGGTGAGAGACAATGCCCCGAATAGTCACAGTGCACGGAGGAACACCAGGGCGGCGCTAGAGAGCAAGAGTCATTACGTTGGTTTAGTGCTTCAAACGGTGAAAATTCACTTTTCTGTCGATTCGTATAGAGAAGAAGAAACTATATTTCGTCATTTAAAACCTCTCTACAAAGAGAGTACTGAGGGATAAAATATATGTTTTGTGTGTGCGTTTGCGTGATTTGTTTTCTTCTGAGAATTACAACATGTCGTGTACAGTTTTCAGTGCAGCCAGCCCAGCGAGGTGTCCCCGTAACCCCAGTAAAAGAAATACGCCTGGTAAACCCCAGTAAAGCGAGGTCCGTCCTCACTCCTGTGTGTGTGTGTGTGTATGCCGGTCCTCCTCAAGTTCCGCTGATGTATCTTAAGTAGAATAGTGCTTTTTCAAGAAAACAGAGGCTGGTGTTTATCCGACCCCTGGTGGATGTTAGTTCTATTTTTTAAAGGGAGCTAACCGACTGAAGTTCTGCCAGAAGGGAGATGTGCTGCGTTTGGGCTCGTATTCATATCCGTCTGCTTGCCCATATCCGTCGGGAAGAAGGTACTGCCCGGGGTTCATAGGGTCCAGTGGAGGGGGGTACGCTGGGGGGCCCGACCGGCCCATACCTGAGAAGACGAACACACAGGAATGAGCAAAGATAAACTTAATGCTTTTCTGTGTTTAGCATCACTTAGTAGCACAGCATCACTTATTAGTGATACACTTATTATTGTTTCCTGCTTCGCAAAACCACCATTTACTGTAATTCCAATTTGTATCAGTTTACTTATTTACTTTTTGCACTTTTTTTGCACTTTTTCACCATGGCAACAGCAATACAATACAACACAGTTTAATTTACTGGCCATTAGCATGGAAATTATGCAATACAAAAATATATTTCTGCCTAAAGCCAAGATGCAAGACACGGCAAGAACATCTCAGTAGAGGTCTGCGCGGGATCGTTTTTGTTGGTCCAGCTCCCGCAAGGTTTTATCCCGCACCCGGCCGCTCCCGCTGTATATTCAGTCTTTGTTCATCAGCTTAGAGTAATTTACTACCCGACCCAATTGTTCCCGCTAAATTTAGATCTGGTTTCCAAAATCTCACATTTAAATTGGGTACTACCAAAAGAGAGAGATAACAGACAAAACTGTAGGTTGTGCAAGAATTGTATTTATTTTTATTAGTCTTGTCAAGATGCTTTTAACATTTATCTGTCATCATGGAAAATGTGTTGCAAAAATAAAATGAATACAAACAAATGTATGTACAACATTGTAGCCTATATATATCACATTGCGCAAAAGGTATTTTTTTCTATGACGCATGAGTATTAGAGTCTATGACGCATGAAAACGCATTAGACTTGCCTGATGTGGGTTTCCTAACATTAAACTGACCGTTTTCTAATGCAAGCTGAACGTCCTTCAAGGACAGTGCATCTTCACTTTGCTCATGTTGGTAAAGCCCGCTCTGATGC
>JAUMHI010000073.1:1751416-1771466 GCA_032359435.1 Enteromius unitaeniatus
TTATACAATAGAATCACTCCTCTTCCTAGAAAAGATCAAAGTGTTCTTCATTGTGATTGGAAAGATAAACTGTCACCAGGAGTTTTTCACCACTCTGAGAAACCAAATTGGGAATCTGGAGGAAGGTTGTACGGTGGAGGAGAGCAACATTATTTTAGTTTTCTGTCCTATTATTTCTCGAGCTGGAAATAACATTGAAGCAGCACTCAACAAGATTGTTCACATTACAGGTCTGTTGATTAATCATTGTCACGCTCATTTAAATACAACTTTTTCACAGAATACTCTGCCTCAAAAAGATACCAGTAATAATTTCAGATAGAGTATCTTATATTTCTTGATGTCCCTAAACAGATTCTAAGCTAACTGTTCTAGTGGCGCTTCATCCCACATTTGACCCAGAGAAAGTGGTCCCAGACAGCAGTCGATGGGTCAAGAGGACAGATATACTGACAGTGGACTGTCTGTTCTATGAGGATACAGGATTACTGAAGTGTCCGAAGAACTCAGATGCAGCTGATAAAACTGTGAACTGGTTAATACAGCAGGTGTGTAACAAGATGCTCCATAAAATATGAACACATTACACGTTACTAATTAAGCTCATATTGCATTTTTTCTGCAGGGGGCAAAAAAAGGCATCACATTAGCACTGTGTCAAAGTAGGTTTAATAAATAAAGTCTATTTTGTACCTTTTTCTGTTTGAAAAATGTTATCATACAAACCCTAAATTCAGCCAATGTGTGTTTCTTAAACTTTAAACGTGACTTTATATCATGATCTGGTTTCAAATGTGTTCTTTTTTCTCTCTCTCTCTCTTTCTTGTTTTATTTTAGATGCGCGAGAGATGTTATGTAGTTTCTCTCGTACCGTTGATTATTTTGTTCATGTGACTGAAGGCACACACAAGTCGGATGTGGACTTTATGGATGCTTTACACAAAAAGGTGTCTCTGAGAAAGGTTCAGAGTAAGCAGGAGAGTAAAATCACTCTGCTCTTCCGTCCTGTTTATTCACAATTGGACATCCATTCAACATTACAAGAGTACAAGAGACCAGGTGAAGAACAGAAAAACAAGGCATTGTGTTGATCAGTAAATGTTACTGAGTATATTTAGACAGAAAATAAAGGAATGAATAAAGAAGGTTTTAAAAAAACAAAAACCCCATACATTTTTTGGTAACACTTTACAATAACGTACATTAGGTTGATTTTAGTTACGTAATAATTTGCTTTTAATGTGAAATGAGCTTCTTCAGCTTTTCTGACTACTAAGATTATCTTTCTCTTTTCAGACAAGCCTGCTGTTGTGATTTTTCTTCATGAGACACTGGAGATAGACTCTGTCCCAGACAGCAGAGTATATGTTCAAAAAAATCAGGATGTTTTAGTGGTGGATTGTTTTTTCTTTGCTGGTGTAGGACTGCTTGAATGCAAAAAAAATAATGAAGCTATTTCTGCCGTAGCAGACTGGATTAAAAAAAAAAATTAAAAAACACTTTTAATGATTAGAAATTAGTTATAGCAGCCTTCAAGCAGGGGGTGATTCAAAGGTATTAACTGAATGTATAACATGGTAATAATAAATTCTGTGTTTTGTCGAGTTGAGAGACCAATAAGAATGAGTAGATGCTGAGGATCCATAAATCACCTCCTCAACTGTTCAGAAAGATCCTGTGACTCATACCTCGACTCTTTACAGTTGAGATCAGCTTTAACTTGTGTCTGTCAAAAACAGATGTTTTAATGAGTGCTTCGTGTAATATTCTAATATTATATTCTAATAATATAATATTAAAATTCTTTGTGTATAATGTCTAATTATTATCCAGTTTTTTCCAGCCACTAAAAACAGGCATTTTGTTGACTATGGCATGTGCTTGAATTGTTACAGAAGCCCAGCATGTTGACAGGCATTTACAAACTGTAATACTGAGTCCTATTGGCTTGTAATGTATGCAGATAAATGACCTGACAGTGAGAGTACAGAGCAGTATAATTCTTCTTGCTGCATGCCAGAGCTCATGCATGATTAAAAAAAACTTCTAATTCCTTATGTTAATGTACAGGGGGTTAATTTACAATGTGGTTATGTTTTCCTATTTTTTCATATTCACCCATACCTTATATTCTTTATGAGTTACTTTTTTTAGGTGATTCTACATAACATTAATATGATTGTGTTATGATATTTAGTGATATTTGAAGATTTGTGGAGCTTGCTGTTTCTGCTTAAAGAGTGTAAAAAACACAACGGCCTCCTCTGATATTTACAGATGGAGAGGTGGAAATAGTAAGTAGATGTAAAATAATAATACCCCTCCAATTGGTATTTTTAACTACTTTTTCCTCTTATTGCGTCCTCTAAAGATCTTCATCTCTCTGCTCTTATACTTAAACTACTCAACTTCTTAGACTTGTATGAATATGTTGGGTTTGGATATTGTGTCCATTTTTAACCTTTTCTTTTAATTTTCATATTTTATGTTTAATAATCTGTAATCTTTATCATGTATACTTATGATAACTGATCTTTAATAAACTACGGGGGTATGGAAAGACTTTGCCTGCCTGGATCTTTTCTTGAAGCATCAAGAACCAAATATAATTGCTTAACTAAATTTACTCAATTACTGTGTGTTTAAAATTGTCAGTGAATTGTTTCTATGCCGGTGTTATCTAATTATACTGTATTAAATATTAAGTATTATAGGTTCTGCTACTGTGCCTTTACTCTAAATCTTTGCATGTGAAAAGAAAGATATAATTACAAATCACAGTAAATTTACAAAAACCTTACAAAGGCACCTCTGCCTAAAGGTAAAGGAATATATATACAAATTAATTCATTCAGTTATTTTTCACTGACACTCAACCCCCATTGAAAGGATAGATATATAGCAACTATAGCCTACAGCTTTTGTATAAGCTTACCAACATCAGACATCAGACTTGCATATTGTAAATTTATACCAAAAGAGAACATTAAAAGAACACAGTGTAGAAAATAACGAACAGTGTAGTGCAATGTTTAGGTATGAGCGATCGTACATCTTACTGTTAAAATCTCTTCAGGTTGGTGGCGCCATCTGGTGTCTCAAAATCTTTATTAACGATAAAAATGGCCCCAGCGTGAACACAAAACATTGGACATCTATAGAAAACCAAAAATCCTCAGTTAATTATTAGTAGCAATATAAAATAGACTGTAAAATAATATTTAGTGCATAATCAAATATGTTCAAACAATGTGATTTGTATGAATGAACTACTTAAGCAAACAGACACCGAAATCAAAACTCCACAGCAGACTGATATATACAACCTGTATTTATGAATTAGTGCAGATATCAGTACATAAATGATTTAATGTCTCATTTCAGCTATACAAGTGATCTGCTCATTCCACTCATTTCTCCATCATCATCATCATCATCATCATCATCATCCAAAACTCAGTGCTTTGCTGAAGATTGAAACCCTTTTGATAAACATGCACAGCTGTTGCATAGAAATCACCTCTATATTCTCTTTCATGCAACTTAATAGTGTTTTTCTTTAATTTCATGTGTGAAACAACTGACTTCAAATAAAGGAGGGCAACCCACACACTCCACACATTTTAGGGCTTTTCGCTCCATTCTTTCAGTCATGAATTGAAATGTAAATACCTACTGGTGAGGTCAAGCTGGAGAGAAACAAAGCAAAACTGACCACATGGTCTGAAAAATAATTCACAGACAAATATGTGGGTTTCAAAAGAGGTCAATCAAAGTGTGCAAATAAATTATTTAGCCTTTGCAACACTGAACTCATGTGGCAGCTTTAAGAAATGCAGGGATCATGCTCTTTTCTAATATTCCAGATTGTTGCTCAGGGAGAAATTGTGCTTTTTGCAGGCAGACCATAATCAAGGTCACTCTGGAACAAACGTTGGATATGTAAAAGAGTCTAAAAGAATTGTCATTTAATGCTTTGGGAGGGGAGAGTTGGTAAACCAGTTGGGAGTGAGGTTGCTTCAGCAAAGGTAAGAGAGACATACACAGCAACAATTTGGTAACAGACATTCATTCACCCTCAATCACATTTATCAGACACGATACACAGATCAAAACAAGCTTAGTTTCTATTTATGCAGTTTCTATGACAATGACCAAATGCATATCCACTCTGTAGCAGATTTGACCCTAAGCCTGACCGAAGGGTGTGCCACTGTTTTCTGTCATCATGGGGTCACTCACTTATTTCTGAAAGCAAGCACACACAATCAGCTCAGCTTTTAAAATGCTGATCAATATTGCACATGTACTGGAGCCGATCGGGGGTCAAGTGTGTCTGTCTGTAAGCAATGCTTTGGCTTTGTTCTTTTTATTCAGAACATACCGAATACAATAATGGAGGTGGTGTCCACATCTCCTTATAACATGCATTCATAAGGCACCCACAGTGAGAAAAAAAACTGACACATTAGACGAGTCCTAATGTTATTAGGACTTGCACACTTGTGATTATTAATTACACGACTTTCCACAGAGTTTAACCTTAGTTTCAGAAATTGGTTTTAGTATGGCGTTGATATTTGCTGTTGCATAGACAATGAGGCCAGTAGGAGTTTGAACTCAGAAGAACACGTTTGTGCGGTAAAACAGAGCTTGACCTCACCAATGTGATTTACAAGGGAAATTAAAGCATTAGGACGATCATTACAAACAAGTGGAAAAACACCTTAAAAACAGACAAACTGAGATTTTTTTTTTAATTAATGATTCTGGTGTACTCTGATATTTTTATTTGTATCATATCTGTGTAAATATAATTTGCACCTATATATTTTAAGGGGAAATCATTGTCTTTGTAGTAGGAATTGCAACAGCTGTCAAGAGACAGTTTTCTTTAAACTAAACACAAAACAGTCTCTAATGAGGGTTTTGATGGTGATTTCTTTTTACAAGGATCCTGATCTTTTGCCCTGGCCAAAAAAACTAAAAACAAAACAGTTGCATTTCCGTATACAAGAGATCCCGGAAAAGGCGGCTAACGCGCATGTTTTCTGTCTGAATTCAGCCAGGGGCACTTTAAACAACTCTTTTTTTTTTTGTACTTGTTACGTTTTCATACATTGATAAAAATGATCCTTTTTTTTGTAATTAGACGCTGCAGCTCATAGAAGTAAATCTCGTTTACTAGTATATATACAAATATATATATATACAATCTTTTCTTTATAGCATGACGAAGTCACAGACACCCTATTTTATGTGTACTAATCATTTTACAATCAAAGAGTGATGACAGGGGGCAGAGATGATAAAAAGCAGCATATTTGTACACGTACGGGGGTGGTTGATCGTACTCCCTCTTAGCTCAGGGAAGAGTAACCTCTTTAAATTTGTATCATGATAACCTAATAAATACGATCAATGAGATTATACATAGTACATTTGATCTCCTTCTGGATGGAGCTGTATTCACACACACACACACACACACACACACACTGCCACATTATATTCAGGTTTTGTGATCGAGACTCTTCATCGAGTGTAATGTGGACTGACCACAGTACTGTGAAGCATCTCGCCTGATTAAAACCAATACTACAAGCAGCAGGTGGAAGACGCGTATGGCCTCGGGTGAGAGAATGGTGTTCCCATGATGCACAGTGCGTGTGCGTATGCAAGTGTGGGGCTGTGCAAAGATGTCGATCAGGGAGAACACTGTCCCTACTACCACATCAGATTTCTCTCTGAAAGACTTTTCTGTCACTTTCTCTCTTTCTCTTTCTCTCGCGCTCGCTTGGAAGAGCAGAGCAGCTAAAACGAGCGGCATCGGTTACTACATACAGTATATTGCTTCGAGAAAACGCTTCTAAAATATTAAGGGCTATAGTCATCCTCAATAGTCTAAAGTGCCTTTTCTGTGAGAGTCGAGCAGGGTGGCTGAACTGGCCCTCTGATGCTGGGATACGGCCTTATACTGTCAAATTCTTTCACAGACAATCTCTTCAACACATTGGCACACGCACACAGACGCACATCGACACATTCAAGGGACATCAAATACGTCGGTCCTGAAATCAGGCTGTCAGGACAAACAGAGCGACAGAGACAGAGAAATGCAGGTCCCGTCTTCTCTCTGGAGAGATGGAGGGATGGATGAGTAAATAAAGGTGTGGAGAGATGAGTCATTTGCTTTTTCCCGAAGTGCTGGAACCCCTGGAGCCCCGGTCTACTCGTTCGCCCCTCTCTCTCTCCCTTCGTTCTCCCCTCTCTCCTCTTTCAGCTCTATCTCCTCGCTCCTTCTCGGATGTGTCCCTCTTTTCTGAGCTTTTGTCCGATGCCTCTATTTTATCCGATCGGTCTGAACGCTCAGACTTCTCTGACCTCTCTGACCTCTCCGCCCCCTCGGATGGCTCCGCCCCTTCAGAACGCTCCTTGCGCTCTGATTTGTCGGGGTCGGTGGAGGAGTTTGTGGCTTTCTCCCACTTGGCGATATCCTCGATCTCCTTCAGGCTAGCGTTGATGCTGTTGACCCAACCTTTCAGATCCTCCTGTGAGACAGAGAACACACACTTGTGATTTGGCCACAACAGGCAGAATATTTAGCAAACAACTCTGATCTTTGAGGTGGGGCTTTGTCTGACATACCTCATCCTTAGCCAGAAAGATGTAGTCCCCTTCAGCAGTGGTCCTTAAAAAACATTAGAAGCACATACATTCAGTGTTCAGTGGTAAAAGTCATACAGAGTTAAGTGTTTGTGGCTTTGGCATACAGTACTCTGCAATTTAAATGTTTTTGAAATTAGGCACTGATCGTGCCTTTAACTAAAACTACAGGAAAACCATAATATTGTGATAATATGCTGAATTGTCAGCAGCCATTACTCCAGTCTTCCGGGTCATGTGACCCTTCAGAAATCTTTCTGATATGCTGATTTAGAGATCAATAAAACTATTATTTCTTACTATTATTAATAAACAATTCTGCTGCTTAATATTTTAGTGCAAACTGTGATGCATTTTCTAAATATACATTTTAAATGTAAATTTACAAAGTAAACAATGTTGCACAGATTTATCAATTCTAAGCATTCATGTATAATTTTTTTTAAAAAGGCAATGCTTCAGTATGTCCCACCTATATCTTTCAATAGGAAATACATTTTATGCCAGTGCTTTTTTTCATGGTATCTTTTCTTAAAATCGAATTCCTGCATGTTTATTTGTCAGGGTTTTAATACCTGAGAATGAAGACATTCTTCTTCTTTTTATATCCGTTGGTAGTGTCAAATTCACAGATGGCCAAGTTGAGAAGTGGCTCGTCATTGTAGGGTGTTGTTTTGTGTCTGGCATCCTTGTAAAAACCAATCTCCCCTTGTTTGAGCACGCAGAACAGATTTACCCATGACTTGCTGCAAGAGGTTTAGAAAGATAGCAACAGCTTTGTGAGTTACTAGGCCTCACCAGGGCATTTAGTATTGATATTAGCAGGCAAACATTACCTTACATTAACATTTAGTCATTTAGCAGACACTCTTATCCAAAGTGATTTACAAATTTTACAAATGAGGGCAATGGGAGCAATCTAAATCAACAAAAGAGCAAAGATACACAAGTGCTATAACATAGCAAGGTTTTTATTGTTATTATATAACAAATAAAAATAAAACAGATAGAATAGGAAACAAATATAGCAAGCTAATGTTAGAGGGCTTTTTTACTTTAGTTAATTGTATAATAAATTAAAGCAAAACCTTCAATTCATTAATTTATGCTTGCCTGCTGTGCAGTGTTAATATTAGCATAACAAGTTATTAGCTTGGTAACAGGATTTCTACTGTATTTGCAAAGGTGTATTTGCACACCTATTTGGGCTTCTCTCTTTCCCTTCCTCTTCATGTTTCCTGTACAGGAAGCCCTCGTGTTCAACGGTGTGGGTAGGAGGCTGAGGTGTGGATGGGATGCTCTGAGCAGGTGCAGAACGGGACCTCCGTGGCTCCTCAGGTTCTTTTGGACGGGGTCTTCGTCGAGGTTTGGGGCGGTCTCGAGCTCGAGGGCGATCCAGACGACTCACTGGGGCAGACAGGCTGCTGGGGGGTCTGTATACCTCTCCCCTCGCCTGAAAAATATTCTTTGTGAATGTACGAACCAGAATTGTTTATTAGAAGAAAATAAAAGTGAACTACGGAAAATAATGTATGGTTGTATATGGAAATTAGGCATGTTGTGCATCACACTGTCATATCTTCCATCTCTAAACAAAAATAAAAAATACTGTATCTGCACACAGCAAAGTCAAAGATCAGTTTTACCAGAACAATTAAATGTACAGAGATACTTCAGAGTCTGAGTTGCTGACTAAAATGTTTGGGGATCAGTCCCAAGTTTCAGAGGATGCAAGGAGATCCAGAAAGTGGAGAATTATTGCGATCACAATTCTGCTCTATCACTATTGTGCCCTTGAGCAAGACACTGAACCAAGATACTCCAAAGGCATTGTACCTGCAGTGAGTCTACCCTTATTTCTCTTTGGATGATAGAAAAATCCTTCAACTTTAGCAGTGTGTGGACTGATTTGGACAAGAATCGCCTGAACAACACTACTGAAAAGTTATGGTCCCTAAGATGAATGGTAAAGTATTACTAATTGCACAGATGAAGCATTAAAATGGTGAGGGGGAATGCGATGCATGATGTGAATTACTGTAATTCTGATAAATATCAAATTCCAGTACAGACTCAATACATACATAACAAGCTTCTCTCTCCTGCACTTGCTCAACAATCTCAGCCATAGTGGAACGCTTCTCCCTAAAAAAACAAACAAAAAGATGAGAAAGTCAATTAAGTTATATACCCACATACAGATAAGAGCACACACAAATACATACAGATACACACATGCTTGTTATTTTATCATGTCAGGGACTTCTATGTTTTTATATTGGGCTATTTCTATTTTCTATACTCAAAACCTAAAAAAATTAATAGTACTTGTAGTGCATAGTACTTGTTTTATTAACTTTTATCTCAGTTGTTTTTTTATTAATTTTAGCACTTCTTTTCTTATTTAATTTCAGTTAGTTGCCACATCAGCATTTGATTTTATTACTTCTTTATTTCAAATAATGAAGATGATCTATTATACTTATTATACTTTAATAAGCAACTGCAACACTTACAATAACAACACTTAAATTACTAAAAGTTTAGTAAAGAAACATACTAAAAGTTTTGTTTTTTAGAATTACATTTCCTTTACCTAATTTAGAAATTATTTTACATTTCAGGCATCTCAGAAAGGAGGTTTTGTTCCCAAAATATAGCCAAGCAAACACTCATTCACAAACACTCACCCAGATGGTCTCTTGTCAGATGGCTCCTTCCCAGATTCTGCATCGCTGGAGTCATGTTTCTGTACTCTCTGCCTACCGCTGCCCTCCTGCTCACTGGACGACTGTCTCTCCATTCTTCGACGGTAGCGTTCCTGCCTAACGATCAGCGGGAGCTCATTAAGTCGTGCCTGGATCTCTTGCTCGCTGGAGGTCTGTCGGCCAAGCCGGTACTCTCTCTCACGCCTCAAGTGATCCATTTGCGGGTCAGATCGGCTCCCGCGAGGGTCTCTCTGTAACCGGCTGTGAATCATCTCCAGGGAAGGGTCAAGGCCCATAGGAGGAGATGGCATGTTTGCTGCTCCACCAGCAAGCTGCGCTCGGTGCGCCTCCAGTAAAGGTGGAACAGCTTTGTGAATGTGGTTGATTTTGGGCTGAAGGCAGTCAGCTTTCAGATGCTGCCAAGCACATCCCATTTTGGGCTCCACTACCACCCCCACAGCACCTAAATGGTTCAGGCTGTGGTAGCTGGAGCTATCTTCTCCTAAAACACCCTGTTGGTTAAGTCCAGTGTAACTGGAGCTGTTGACCCCCAAGAAACCAACTTGTTGGTTTAACCCCTGATAGCCAGAATTATCCAACACTGAAACACCTTGTTGTTTCAGCCCATGGTAGGAAAGACCCTCAGCTATGCCCCCTGATGGCTGGTTCAGCCCGTGGTACGAGGAACCGTTCATGATGGGTGTGTAGGGGTTCAGAGTGGATCCGAGCCGCTGGGCAAGTGTGTTCGCCATGGTGTGTTCTGTGGCGTGCATGAGGTCCAGCCCGGGCTTGGACTCCAGAAGTGAGTCCTGAAGAGGGTTACGGAAGAGTGAGGAGGATGAAGACGAGGAAGAGGAGCTGGGCACAAGACAGGAGAGAGGGAACATCTGCCTGCTGAGGAGAGAGGAGGTAGAAGGTGGCTTGTTCAGCTCCTCCTTCATTTTCTCTGCCTGTAGATGGAGAAGATAGAGAAATATGTTGTAGTTCTTAGTTTTATGTTATTTAAATGCAGGGTCAGCACCACGTCAACTGGACAATACTGTCTCCTCAGACTCCTTAATGTGGAAAAAAAAAATCAAAACTGCCAAGAGCATCAGCTTTCTAACATTCGTTTTTCACAGTCACATTTTGATTGGCACATTTGACACATTTGCCTACACTGCATTGAACTTCCCATGCCACTAAGAGTATGCAAATGGTACAACAAAGCATTTTTTTACAGTATGTTCAGTGAGCTTGATAAATGGTCATAATTAGTTTATTTCACTGTACTGTCTCTGCAGTTCAGGCTGGTCTCACTTACCAGTATGCATCTGTTAAATGGGTCACAATGAGTGTGAAGCAGTCACAAACTATTGTAGACACAAATTCTATTTGTTTGTGGTGGTATCATGATAACTTGAACTGAAAATGTGTATCCAAAACATATCTGGTGTTCAAAAACATCTTTATATCATAGATAATAAGTCTGATAAAAAAAAAATGTTGGTATATTTGGTATATAAAAGTATATTTATTATGTATATATAAATACACACATATGCATGCATATATTTCAGAGAAATGTGTTATGTTTTTATTTTAATTGTATTCATTTCTAATGACAAATTATATGATTATAAATATAGACATGTAAATACATGTCTATTATTGTATATTTTCAAAATATATACTGTATGTGCACATATATACTGTACACATTGCACTGCAGCAAAGCGATGATATCTCAGATCATTATCTAGTCTTGTGTAAACTCCTTATAGATAAACCTGTAAATTCTGCATCTTTTTACAAGTATGGTAGAGCTATCACTTCTACCACAAAAGACTGCTTTGTAAGTAATCTCCCTGATTTATCTCAATTCCTTAGCATGTCCAATAGCGTAGAAAAACTTGATGATGCAACAGAAACCATACACTTTCTTTTCTAGCACTTCAGATACAGTTGCTCCTTTGCGCTTAAGAAAGGTAGAAGAAAACATACTCGCACCCTAAAGAGAGCAGCCCAGAAAATGGAGCGTAGCTGGAGGAAAACAAAGCTAGAAGTGTTTCGTTTAGCCTGGCGGGAAAATATGCTAACTTACAGAAAAGCATTAAAAAGGGCTAGATCTGATTACTTTTCACCTCTGTTAGAGGAAAACAAACAGAACCCTCATTATCTATTCAACAGAGTGAGAGAGGAAGAATTGTATAAACTTGTTAAATCATCTAAACCACCAACATGTATGTTAGACCCTATTCCATCTAAACTATTAAAAGAGTTCCTTCCAGAAGTCATAGATCTTTGGGTTACAAGTCCAACTCCCTATCCATTAGGCCATGTCATTATGTCATCAGCCCCTTTTGTTACTTTAGAACCTCTGCAGTGTTGTGCTGGTTCAGGCTGTTTATACATAAATCTTTGTTTGCATAATGACCTGGCGTAACGAGCTGAAATGATCCTTCCATGTGGACGCGGCCTTCCGGAATGCTTCATGCCGACGAATGAGCTCCTCCACCTCATCTGTCCCACCACCTGCCTCACGGGTATTTGGAGTGATTGGTTCCTTGATTGAGAGCCAGGACTGCTCCGCTGATCCCGGCTGGTTGGACTGCAGCCTCTGCTGGGCTGGAGGGTACAAATAAAGTTTGTAGATAACTCTGAGAAAGTATCAGACTGGCAGACCTCGAACATGATGTTACAACAATGTCATCACTGACCTTGCTGAAGCTTCTCCCAGTGCTGTTCCCATCGCTCATTCAGATCTTTCTGCTTTGCCATGATGTACTCCAGCTTATCCTTTACCTGGATTGGAGGGTGCGTAATCATTTATGAGTAGAAAACTGATGGCAAGTGATCCATGTTCAATGCAAAATGCAAAAATGTAAGCAAACGTGCAGTATAAAAGTGAAACAAAACTTAAAATACTTAGATCTTTCCACTAATATTCAAAAGTCTGGGGTCAGTAGTGATTTTTTTTTTTGGGGGGGGGGTACTTTTAGTAAGTAGGGTCATATTATTTTAAAGGTAAAGGCTATTTATAATGTTTATATATAATGTTGCAAAAGATTTCAGTTATTAAAATATTCCCAAAAAAAATTGACACTGGACTGTAGAAATATATATATAATATAATATAATATATTATATTTTATGTTATATTATATTTAGTTATATTTTAGTTTAGTTATAAAGGCAAACTCTAAGCCTGGCCATTTGTGTTTCTGGAAAATGGCTTATCGTATGATGCCGTGAGCACTGTAAACTTTGACAAAACCATGGAAGTATTCTTCTACCCTTTAGAAAAACACTTATACTGGAAAGAGACAAAAATTATACACATATATACATATATATATATATATATATATATATATATATTTGTGTGTACCTCTTCAGCTGCAGGGTTACGTGCAGCGAGCAGCATCTTGCCCATCTCCACGCAATGCACAAAGTTCTTGCTCTTGTTATCTATCTTACTCTTCAGATTCTGATGTTGGGACATCATGCCATCCAGCACAGAGAGGTCCCTGACACGTACACAAGGACCCGCCCAACACCAAGACCCACGCCCAGACACAAAAAAGAAACACGCACACACATTATCCTGATGTATATTGTCTACTGTGATTGGTTTAGATCCATTTGTAGATTCAGAATGATGAAGATGGTTCTATAATTGATCTGGTACCTGGCATCATCAGTTGAGCCGATCTGTCCCATTATTCCATCCATCCACATGCTCAGTTCCCGCACCACAGCGAAGAACTGGATCTTATCAGTTACTGTTGTGACCTGCACACGGCTTCCCTCACATGCAACAAGGAGCTCTTTCCAGGCCTGCATCACTTCCTGCTCACGGCACAAAATGGCATCTGCCTTCTCTCCAGCATAAATTGCACGCAGCTGAGCTGCGTTTTCTTGCAGTTGGCGTACCTAAGGTAAAGGAAAAACTATAATTACTTGTCTCGATTTATTGACACTTAGGGATCTAAAAATATTTGTCACTTAAAATATTTAATAAAACAATTGAAATTTAATTAACAGCTACTTGTTTAATTGCTAATTCATTCTAATCTGTATTTTATAGAAACTTGTTTCACCCATGGGGAAAAAAAAGCTTATTTCATTTTTTTTTTGTTTTTTTTTTGCAATTCTGAGAAAAGTCATATTTGTGAGTCATACACTCCGAATTACGAGAACTGCGAGAAAAAGAATCAGAATCAGTTTAAAACTTTTTTTTTCCAGTGGCCAAAACAAAAAAAAGGTTGCAATTACCTTTTTCATTAATTTTTTTATTCCATGGCATCAACAAGTTTCCATGTTATTCAGTACTGTGTGATGGTTGTAACTGTGTTTCTGAGTACTGTGCTTCTGGACTGAAATGGGAAGCACCCCTTGCTGGGTCAGGAAGATGAACCATCCTAAACACTAGCTTATCGTGGCTGCTGCACCTGGTCAGAACAGGTGTTGTTGTTGTGTGTGTGTGTGTGTGTGTGTGTGTGTGTACTAGTGTGAGTCTTACCTGTGAGACCAGCAGCTGCAGGGAGTGCTCAAAAGAATGCAGGAGTCTCTGCAGTGTGCCAGGGTTGGCCGAGCTCACCTGACATGACCTCACCTCTGGCAGCTGTCTCATCTTTCCCTCAATCTGGACCAGCACCTACAAAACATAAACACAGACACAATGATGAATCCTCATATTTCAGTCAACCGTGAATAGGTTTCAAAAAACGTGTTTTAATGGCTGTATGTGTGCTTGTTTACCTCCTGACAGTCGGTGAAGAACTTGTGTAGTTGGTACGAGGCTGCAAGCATCTGCGCTCTGGTCTCCATGAGCTCCAGAAGATCCGCCCATGACTCATTCAGCCCATCTTTCCACTCTGCAATGGTGGCAGCATCAGAGTGACTGCAGTCAATCATCTCATTCACCATCTTATTGACTGAATCCATCTGTTTCTGGCCGACTGCACGTGTCTCAGTGGAGAACTGAGTGAAGCTACTCTGGAGGGCCTGGGAAAATTAAACAGCACCAAAACAACATGTCAGAGTTCAGCTTCAACAGGGGACAACAACAGCACGGGACTTGATTTTATCCATTTGCAACATTAAATGTGATATCACATTAACTACTGGCAAGAGTTTAGGAAGGCTGCATTTTCATTCAACCATAGCCTGAATAGCTTTTTTTTTGGTTAATATTATTTGCAACGTGGTTATATAATATTATTTGCAAAGTGACAATAGCAGAAAAGGAAAATTTGTTTAATGGCAGAATAGTAAATAGGAGGATTAAAAATAAAATTATTTTATCAATATAAGTTTATTGATTTATCAATATAAAAGTTATTATCAATCTTATCTTCATTCTAAAATTGATGTCAGTATATGTTGCATCCTTGAGTTCAAACCACTTGACAGTGTGTGTGTGTGTGAGCTGGTGATACCGTGACATGTTCGAGGTCCTGGCCGAGTTCAGTGGAGCTGGCAACGGCCTCCCTCTCAGAGATCCATTTCTCCAGTGCCTCTACCTCTCGCTTCAGCTGATACAACCAGTATTGCTGCTCCAGCTTTGTTTTCCTCTGTTCCACCAGGTCTTTCAGAGACACATATAGCCGGTCTATATGAGCCTGCTGTTTGGTGATTAGCTCACTGAGAGCGAGAGAAAAAAGAGACAGACATGTTTATTATTATTAAATTTATTTTATTTCTTTGATTGGAAAGCTGAATTTTAGCAGTCCACTGTGTCACATGATTCTTAAGAAATCAATCTTTCACACATCAGTGTATATTTATTTACCTGTCTGGATGTCCCAGCTCAAGCATGCGACGGCACTGCTGGGAAAGTGAGCTCACTGTCTCTGCATAATTCTCCACTGTTTGCTCTAAGGCCAACTGCTCCTTCAGTAACCTAAGAGTGCTGGCCTCGTCCTACAAATGAAGAGGATAGAGAGAGAAAGAATAAATCTTGGTTTACAAAGTAAAGGACAAAAAGACCACATCACACTGACTACAGTTTACAACCCTGCTATGGTCTCTACCCTGAAGACTTTTTATAAAATACACATGTAAACACATTAGGCTGATGATACACATCTTTGGGCAATTTTGCTGGGCAACTTTTTTGGAGCAATTGCTGGGGCACTTTTCCATTGAAAATGGGTGACATATTTCTATCTAGATATTTTGGATCGGTCAAGATCCATGTGTCTCACCTTATTAACTGTTGACTGCAAAATTTGCAGCAGTTCCCCTGTGTATCATCCTCCTTACTATATTAACACACTTTAACGGTGCCATAGAATGCATTGATATAATATTTTAAATTGTTCTCTAATATCTACATAGAAGCTATGTGACTTAGGTAAGGGCAAAAAAACTCCTGCTTTGATTGGCTGTTTCACAGTGCGGCTCATTTCAGTAGCTCACACAGCAGGAAGGAAACACAGGGAGGAAAATACACATTTCAATACTTTTTGTTGCAGTTATGTAGTGAAATCGTATATACTGTAATGTAACAGGCTAACTCTGCACAAGAGTTTTAAGTGCAGTACATACGTTTCCTTTCTCCTCATTGAGGACCTGAAGTTTCTGTCCACTGAGCCAAGACTCCGCCTTTGCTGCCTGGGTGTAGTACTGCTGGGCGTGGTTTACAGCATCCAGCATCACTGTGCGACGTTCCACCTCTACCTGGAGCACCTCCCATAGCTGCCTCACATGCCCCGCCCCCTCCCGCACAAACTCCACCTCTGGGGTCCGCAGGGCGGCAACGGCCTCCGCTCTTTCCAGCACCTCCTCGACCCGCCCCCTCTGAGCCTGTATCTCCATCTGCAGTGCCTGCATGTCCAATCACACACAAGTGAGCTGTCAGTCAAAGCTTTCTGCATCTCTTGCATTACTGAAGTCAGAAGCTATGAGAACCAGGCTGTCAAGGGCAGCTGCATTAATATCCTAAGGAAAAACCTTACTTGTATCCAGAAATTTGCAATAAAACTAATTATAGGTCAAACAACAACAGGCAATTAATAATCATTAAGCTTTTCTGCTTTTGCTTTCTGTGTTGTCACTGCTGTCGGCAGTGGGAGGCGCTACTACACATCTTCGGAAAGAGTACTGAATTCCTGGACCAAAACACGCAAAGAAGAAGTACATGTAAAACTGCCTAATGTTATTGAATTAAATGTTGACCCAGGAAGTGCAAGTTGCTAGAGTGCTCTACTCCATATATATTCATCATTCTGAATCCAATCGGGTTATAATCTTTTATAATAATGTGATTTTGTTCATAATAATGCTTTTTCATTAAACTTACTCCTACATTCAAGCATAAAAAAACTAAAGTACATAAAGCTTCAATAAAACGTTTTGTTTTGTTTCAAAGTGAAGGCTGTGTTATGTCTTTTGACATATTGCATTAGATTTCATACAACTAAATACTTTGTGTAATTTTGTGAAAATTTAACAATAAATACTGGCAGTAAAAACAATGTTGGGCAAAGAATTAAGGCCAGTTCAAACCAGACGTGTTATAGTTAACTAAAACTAAAACAGTTATAAAATGCTTTTGTTACAAAACAAAAACTAACAAACAAACTTTGAAATAAAATATTTTTTTATTATTTAATTACAGTTACATATCTAATTTTCAAGTTCTAAAATAACTAAAACAATATGAAATGGAAAAAAACAAATTACATAGACATTTTAAAAATAATAATAAAAATGGCAAAACTGCAAAATTATTCAAAGTTTAACTAAAATAAAAGTAGAAAACAGAAAATATAAACATTTAAAATATTAATGAAAACATTACTAAACTATTAGTTAATGATCTGATGTGGTAATGATATTTAAATAACTGGTTAAGACCAAGAATGATTACTATAAAGATAACTAAAACAAAAACTATACTAATATTGACACTAATTACAACATTGTGTTTCTTATAATCATGTGCTGCAACTATGTAGCCTTCTGCTTTAATGCATGAGCTCTTTAAAATCAAGTGGATTCTGATTGACTGTCTGTTTTTTATTGTTCATCAGATGGGAAAAAAATTATTATACAATATTGTTGCTTTGTTTTGTCATGTAGTAGTTGTAGTGTGAACTTCTCTTTTCTAATAGAATTACAACAATTATTGTTATATTGTCCTTGATGTGACAAATTATGATGATAATCAGTCTCACAGATTGAGGATTACTGAATGAACTGACTGACAGACAGCAAAAGGCATTTGTATCATATTTGGCTCTTGGCCTATAAGATGCATCAATCAATTCCCAGACCTCTCATTTATTCTGCTCCCTCTGTCTTTTATAGTCTATGGTTAACAGATGCTGGCAGGAATTATCTTCTTACATCACTTTATGAACGTACAAAAAATGTACACGACATACAATGTAGAGTTTCATCAGATGAGTTACATTATATCTGATGCAGCTGGTATCCCAAAATTAGACAAAATCTTCACTGTCTCAGAGAAAAGGACTGACTGTTTAAATCTTGTGATCAATGTTAACCCTTCAAATTGTTCTCCTAAAAAAAGTGAGCATAACCCAATGTGATTGTTTTGATTCTTTATAACAGAAACACCACTGCCTGCCCGAGAATGCACTAGAATTGTGTCCTATATAAGAGTTTAGAAAAAGATACAATAGATTTTCTTTTAACTTTAGTCTCACCTTATGGTTTATGATTAAATGTTGGACACTCTGCAGATTGGTTCCATATTCTGTAGATGAGGCCAAAAGTAACCGATCCTGAATCCATACCTAAAGAAGTCAAAACACAGAAATGTGAATGTGTAAACAGATGTGATATTTTAAGTTGTGTTTGCCCATGCAAACATTACAGACTGACATTAGCTATTCATTTTGAAGTAATGCATCAGAAACGAAGAAAAAAAGTGCTCAGAGTGGCTCACTTCAGTCCATTCAAGCTCATCTCTCAACAGTCGTAGTGTAAAATTAAATTTTTTCAAGAAAATCTAATCTTTTTTATTTCATAATTTTTTTTCAGCAATAACTACTATTACGATTAATATTATTCTTATATATTTATATTGATGTTCAATCACTATATTGCTTATAGAAAGTGACACTCACAATCTCATCCTCCAGGTCCTGTGTGACTTGGTGCAATTCTTTTGAGGCGAGAAGGATCCGCCTCCTTTCCTTCAGAGGCTCGATAAGACGGACGATTCGGGTCTCCGTCACACCGCCTTGCTCTTCTCTTTCTGGTCTCCGGTGATCAGCACCAGCCCTGACTTCACCAACACCTTGATAAAGCTGCATCTGGGCTTCCATTGACTAAGAGATGAAGACAACGTGAGATTACGAAAATGGATTTGCAATCAAGAAAAAAAAAGTGCAGTGGCTTTTGCAGGTCTCACTTGTATCCTCTGGAGCTGCTGGCTGAAAGTGGGGCGTGGCTGAAGGAGGGTGGGTTGGGTGCTGTGGGTGGAGCCTAGTGTGGCCGGCTGCTCCTGTATGGCGGTGAGATGCTGGTCCAGGTCGCTGAGGGTGTTGGTGGGCAGGTCGGTAGTGCGGTGGTTCTGGGTTTCAAACAACTGGCGGGCCTTGACTTTGGTGGTGTTCTCCAGGTGAGACCAGCACTCTCTGATTTCCTTCAACTTCATCTCCACAACCGATCGCAACTCAGGCTGTTCCTGGATTAGCTCTTCGCCCTCCTACACATACAAATGTAACATAATTCATGAATGTGTTACTGCTCTGACCCTCAACCTTCATCCTTGCCAGTTTATACCCGTGTGTGTATGTGTAAGATGGAAAGGGATCAAAGTAAAGAGAGTGTCTGTCTCTTCAGAGCCATGGCTGAAGTCCAACCTCCTAAAATAGGGCGCCACCACACACACACTAACTGTCTCTCTCTCTCTCTCTCTCTCTGCATCAGTGTGCAAAGGTTCATTCTTCCCTGCAGAAACACATTAAATGAAATTCACTCCCGACTCTCTTTTCGAAACGATCTACATCCCTCTTTCCATCACAGAGCCGTCACTGTGTGTGTGTACACGTGTACATGTCCATACGTGTGTGCGTTTGTGTTTCATAATGCAGTGCAGCATTTCTCCTTTTGGCACAAGTCGCCTGCTCCCCTGTACTGCAGAGAGGGAAAGAGTGTGTGAGAGAAGGAGAGAGAGAGAAACAGATGGAGAAACAAAGAGAGAACAAAGAAAGGAACAGGAAAAAGGGGATGCTTGGATGGAAAACAAAAAGATGTAGAAGAAGAGGAAACTGAAGGTGGAAATTAAAATTTATGACTGATAGACGGATGCTAAAGTATTCTAGCTGGTTGCTAGGCATTGTTAGGTGTCTTAGCTAGCTGCTAGAATTTTCTGAAGGCGATCTGGCTATTTGTGCCAGTTGCTACGGAGTTTTAACCATTCCACGGGTGTTCCAGCCATAGATATGTATATGTAGATGTCTTATTAGCTGCTGTTTCTATGGGCCGCTATGTGTAAGCCGTCTGCCATATTGTCCGTGAACACTCAAGAGCAAGCTGACTGTCTCCAACGTGGTTATACGTACATAAAGTGGGTACGGAAAGTATTCAGACCACCTTAAGTTTTTGTATTGCAGCCATTTGCTGCAAGTTAATTTTCTCCTCAATGTTCACACAGAACCCCATATTGACAGAAAAACACAGAATTGTTAACATTTTTGCAGATTTATTAAAAA
>JAUMHI010000073.1:1771566-1783986 GCA_032359435.1 Enteromius unitaeniatus
CTCCTCAATGTTCACACAGAACCCCATATTGACAGAAAAACACAGAATTGTTAACATTTTTGCAGATTTATTAAAAATATCACATGGTCCGTATTTAGTGGAAGCACCTTTTTGATCAAATACAGCCAGTCTTTTTGAGGAAGTTTTTCACACCTGGATTTGGGGATCCTCTGCCATTCCTCCTTGCAGATCCTCTGCAGTTCTGTCATGTTGGATGGTAAACGTTGGTGGACAGACATTTTTAGGTCTCTCCAGAGATGCACAGTTGGGTTTAAGTCAGGGCTCTGGCTGGGCAGTTCAAGAACAATCACGGAGTTGTTGTGAGCTCAGTTTGGCTGGACGGCCAGCTCTAGAAAGGGTTCTGGTCATCCCAAATGTCTTCCATTTAAGGAATTTGGAGGCCCCTGTGCAGCAGAAAGTTTTTTGTAACCTTGGCCAGATCTGTGCCTTGCCACAATTCTGTCTCTGAGCTCTTCTGGCAGGCCCTTTGACCTCATGATTGCTCTGACATGCATTGTGAGCTGTAAGGTCATATAGACAGGTGTGTGGCTTTTCCAATCAGTGTAATAAAACAAAACTGGACTCAAATGAAGGTGTAGAACCATGTCAAGGATGATCAGATGAAATGAACAGCACCTGAGATAAATATATGAGTGTCACAGCAGTGATATTTCAGATTTTCTTTTTTAATAAATCTAATAAATAAGGGGGTCTGAATATTTTCCGTACCCACTGTATATATATATATATCTATATATATCTGCAACAGACTTCAGCAGATTAGTTTGCTAAACTAACAAAACAAGACAAAGCAGCTGGCTAACACAATGTTAAAAACTTAACCTGCAATATTGAATTAATATACAGTCAAACACAAACCAATGCAGTGTTTTAGTTAGATAGTTTTATGCTTCGCTGGATGCTAGACATGGTTAAGCGGTTGCTAAACAAAGTCATACAGTCAAAAAGACAGAAGTCTAAACAGCTGAATGACAGCCACCATTTCAATAAAACCTTTAATATATCAGTAATGAACTGGAGTAGAAACTTTTATACAAAAGCTGCTGTATGTGAAATTAAGATGTTTGCATTTTTATTTGAGTGTTGATTATGTATTTTAAAAACAAAGAGCTTCATCTGTGTGTGAGCAAGAGACATGCACAAGAGATAAGAAAATATATGTGCAAGTCTACAGCTATTATTTTGCATAATATATCATGTGTTTTTGTGAATGGCCTGGTAAAACAAGAAGGCAAGGTCAGCTCTAAGGACATCATCGTTTGCTGTGATTGGTCCAGCCGCCTGTCTGTCATTGAGGATGCTGAGCTGAGTGAGTCTGGAAGTGGGGGAGGGGGCGGGAACTCTTCCAGAAGGACGAAGAGTTCTCCAATCACAGAGGGACGCGGTGTCATTGCTTCTGCTGTTTCTCAGGTTACAGCCTCATTAATTCACACTTCCGTGGCTACGTACCACTATCTAAAATTGAGCGTGTTTGTGTTTGATGCTGTAATTGCTCTCAAGTCAGGCAGCTCCTCAGGGCTACAGAAATCAGGTTCAGGGAATACTGGCAGCCATCTTAGTTCAGCCAAACAAAAAAAGTGAAAAAAATCAAGAAACTTCATCCTGCAAAACATGCCATGTCTGACAATACGTCTGACACTTATTGGAATCACATAGGTAACAAACCATATTTTTGTTATTGTTCAATTGCTTCATTTTTGATGTACTATAGTAAAATTTTTAGTGCTATGGAGATTTCAAGACAAATTTAGAGCCCTCCATCACTGAAAATGATTAAGAATAATATGAAAATTATGAAGTTATAAATGTAAGGTAATAAAGCTTGTTATAATGGTCTCCTATGTATCTTAATTATGTTACTGTGGCTGTGGCTGTGGCTCTAGCTCAAGGTACACTAAAAATAAATCATAACATTAGTTTAAGGATGAGCATGAGTAAAGAAGCAGTCAAAAGCTACAGCAATAAACAATTATAAAAACAATAAAGGGGTGACTTTTAAATTATGTATTTTTCTTTGATGATGAAATAAAATTTAAGTGCAATATGTGCACTGCCAATCTGACATAGAAAGAACATTAATCAGAGCAATCATTAACATACGCATCCACAATATGAGCTACGATTCTTGCACAAGTTGATTTGACACAATGTAAGTTGTAATACTGTACACATAACCCAAGAGCAATGTGCTATACTTTACCAGTGGTTATTCACGCTTCAGCTCACGCGAACAACAGTTGAATGATCAAATATTATTTGATAGTATTGATTCAGCTAAACTGCTGAATTTATTATTTTGAACCAATCATATTCCTTATATGTAAATATAATAAATAAAATGTACATTTTGCAAAAGTATTGATTCATGACAAAAGAGACTGCTGGAATTCTACAGATTTAAATAAAAGAATTCTAAATTCTTCAATGACCTGCACAACTGTAAAACAGGTCCTAGATTTCTGACACAGCTGTAGTCCTGAAACAAAATCCTGAAGAACAGAGGGAGAAAAGGAAGCATGTTGCAGATTGCACAGAAAGCAGAATTAGACTCTCCTTCTTCAAACTGAACAGAACAAGCAAACATCTGACAATTCACAGTCAAACGCACTACACACAAAGACATAAAACTTTGACTTTAAAAGTACTTTAAAAAAATACTTTAAAAGTATTTAGTCAGCCACCAATTGTGCTCATTGAACTCATTATCAGTATAAAAGACACCTGTCCACAACCTCAAACAGTCACACTCCAAACTTCACTATGGCCAAGACCAGAGAGCTGTCAAAGAACACAAAACAAGAAACAAAATTGTAGACCTGATTCTGCAATAGGTAAGCAGCTTGGTGTGAAGATATCAACTGTGGGAGCAATTATTAGAAAATGGAAGACATACATGACCACTGATAATCCTTCTCGATCTGGGGCTCTACGCAAGATCTCACCCAGTGGGGTCAAAATGATCACAACAACTGTGAGTGAAAATCCCAGAACCACACGAGGGGACCCAGTGAATGACCTGCAGAGAGCTGGGACCAAACTAACAAAGGCTACCAATCAGTAACATAGCACCAGGGACTCAAATCCTGCGGTGCCAGACGTGTTCCCCTGCTTCAGCCAGAACATGTCCAGGCCCGTCTGAAGTTTGAAGAGGATTGGGAGAATGTCATATAGTCAGGTGAAACCAAAATAAAATTTTTGGTAAAAACTCAACTTGTCATGTTTGAAGGAGAAAAAAATGCTGAGTGGCATCCAAAGAACACCATACCTGCTGTGAAGCACGGGGGTGGAAACATCATGCTTTGGGGCTGTTTTTCTGCAAAGGGACCAGGATGACTGATCCGTGTACATGAAAGAATGAATGGGGCCATATCTCGTGAGATTTTTAGTGAAAACCTCCTTCCATCAGCAAGGGCATTGAAGATGAAACGTGGCTGGGACTTTCAGGACGACAATGATCCCAAACACACCGCCCAGGAAACGAAAGAGTGGCTTCGTAAGCATTTCAAGGTCCTGGAGTGGCCCAGCCAGTCTCCAGATCTCAACCCCATAGAAAATCTTTGGAGGGAGTTAAAAGTCTGTGTTGCCCAGCGACAGCCCTAAAACATTACTGCTCTAGAGGAGATCTGCATGGAGGAATGGGCCAAAATACCAGCAACAGTGTGTGGAAACCTTGTGAAGACTTACAGAAAACCTTTGACCTCTGTCATTGCCAACAAAGGGTATATAACAAAGTACTGAGATTAATTTTGTTATTGACCAAATAATTATTTTCCACCATAATTTGCAAATAAATTCTTTATAAATCCTACAATGTGATTTCCTGGATTAGTTTTTTCTTATTTTGTCTCTTATAGTTGAGGTGTACCTATAATGAAAACTACAGGCCCCTCTCATCTTTTTAACAGGGAGAACTTGCACAATTGGTGGCTGACTAAATACTTTTTTGCCCCACTGTATATATATTCTACACCCAATATTCAGCATACACATATCCCCATGCATCTGCTGATCTAATTGACTACAGGATTCAGATTATAAAAAGCTATTTCTCTCACGAGATTGGTTTGCATGTTTGATATGGTCCACCGAAATCACTCTAAATAAAGCTTTGCGAAACACTGGCACTGAAGTACCAGAACAACATTAATCACAAGTTACACAAAAGGCCTGGAGATATACATGACAGTCACACCCACATAGAGTAGCCAAGAAGCTGCTGATTTCCACTCGCATTTAAAGATTTAGAAAATAAATGTACTACAATTGCGGATATTATGTAATACTGTGCTTTTAGACTTTCCCAAACCATGATCTGACACTGATCCATGTCACATTAAGAGGTGAGCAATCCACCCATCTCAATATATTCAAAATCACCTTTATAATAAAAACAATTTATGTAACACAGACAATACTGTGGTGATATCTTAATGATTTTAATTGTAAATTCTATCTCTCAAAGACTAGCTATGCTCTTAGACTAGTAGACTAGCAATCCTTTTTAAGACAAAGTTAAGACAATGATGTTTCAAGTCTGATTGTATGGGATTTGAAAGTAGTAGTACTAAAAAAAAGCATAATGTAATGTATCATTGTATATTTTTTATAATTTGCATATTTATTATGTGCATATAAAGTAAATATAAATATAAATTCATATAAACAAATATACATCCAAATATAAATAGCCTGTATTGTTTTCTGTTTATTTAGTGAAAAGCATGCCTTTATTTTATTTTTTACCAGACCTATGTCAGGTACATTAAAAAGAACCAGTATTTCTTGCCACATGACAAGATTTAAAAAAAAAAAGAATAAACCTGATTGCTGCCTCGAAACAAATTGTTGATTTTCATAATTCCAGAAAGAGGGCTTCTCCTCTAGGCAAGCTCTGACACATAAGCATCAGAAAATACACATGAATGACATTTCAAATCAGCTTGAATAAAGATTCGCTTAATTATTACAAAGTAGTGCAGTCAGCCTAAAGGCTAAAGAGTTTAGAATCTTACATCATCTATTTCTTTGGTGATCTGTAAAAAATACCAAACTTCATTTAGCCACACATGGAAGTAACATGAGAAGAGAAAACAAAGCCAAAACAGAAAGATAGCAGGCATTCAGAGTATTGCAGTACAAATCCACCAGAAGACCACAGTGATGAATCAGCAACAAGGCATTTAAGATATTATTAACCAAATCATCAGTGCAGCAAAGTGCATCTGAATTTCTAGTCAGAGCTGGACTGTTTGCAACTTAAAACACACTATTCAATTTAAAAAAAGCTCCTTCATTTACGTTTGGATCTATTACAACCCCAACAATACGAAAATAAGTAAAAAAAAAAGACTCGAAACACTACCACATGCTAGCCTCTTGGTCCAGACAGCATCATACATCTACCGCAAACATATGCCACTTCACAGATTCGGGTAAAACATTTTTGGTTTCGGTTTTCTACATGTCTTTGAGACAGTTCTGAACAACATTGAGCACACCAGTGAGGCTGATTCTCAGCTTTCCACCCACTGTCAGCATAAAAGAAGAACAGTAGCAGCATCTATGCAGTCATACAGCGACACATGATGTATCATGTCACATAGTTCCTTGCCATTTTCTGCGATCAGCAATACTAGCAGATATCCCATTAATACCCATCATACCTTTATAGACTGATTTACATGATACTGATCATATTAATGTCCCTGCCATCACACAAGATGCTCTATGGTTTCAGACACTTTACAGGGCCATTCGAAACCCAGCCATCACACTTTAGCAGCACCAGGATGTCCTGTTGTGTATGAGGCCATGATAAGCAATCTTTCAGGACAGCATGTACCGGATCAGACAGGTCACCTGGGATCAAATATTGTATTGCAAGGTGTCATGAGGCACCAACTGAAACGGAACATGTTATATAACAATTAATGGCAAGTGATATGTAAAAACTAAGATGCGAATACACACACAGATGTGAGGACTGTGATATAAGGACATTAAGGACAGCAGTAGATCCTTCTTTTCCAAAAGGCCATTTCCACTATCAAGCTTTCACCAAAGCTTTTTCGCTTTTAACCAAGGTTTTGCGTAAGAATGTCAGCTTACATGGGAACACACAGAAAATCACAAAATTCTAGTTAACAACAATATTCTGCTGATAACCAATATATGGCCAATAACACGTGAAAATCTAAAATCAACATTTGTCATCACCGTCAGATCAGTGTTTTGATGTTTAAGAGAATTTAGGCATCACAACAATATGGATAGTCATTCATTTTGAAAAATGTTACCATCCTTCAAGAAACTGTGTAGTATCTGTGTATCCTAGTTGTAATATAGTGTAAAAAAAATGTGTATTGTATAAATGAGTATGCAAACCTGTAAATGTATTTAACCTTAATATACCTATAAATGAGCAAATATGGAATTATTTAGCACTATTATATAATGTTGTTTAGAACAATGGTCAATGATCATTGTTTTTTGTAGGTTTTAAATTTACTGGTGTCTCATTCTAAACGTATTAGTTGATTTATATACACAACAATACAAGAACACACTTCAAATACCTCAGTGGTTTCAGTTAGGAGCACTGGTCACAGGAAATATAACGAAGAGAGAAAAAAAATCCTGCACACTGCCATGTGTGCCATGTCTCTGCTTTTAGATGCCTGATGGAGGTTGCATAATCGAAAATTTGCTGTTTCAACAAACATCTGATTTCCTGCAATCTATGGCAATTTTTGGATTTTTTTATTAACTCAACACTTCTTTAAGAAAAAAGGGGTGATTACAGAAGCCGCTTTTCAAACCTTTCTGAATAAACATGCCAAGGTCTACACCTATATGCCAGAATCTGTCTTCAGTTCATCTTCAGTCAACCCCAAATTTGATCTAAATTTTTAGCCAACCATCAAGGATTTGCCTCAAATCTATTCTCCGTTCATCCTTAAACAAGGCCAAATGTCATTATCTAAACCACAACCAAAGCTAAATGTGTATTGAGCTCATTCATAATAAATTTTCAATCCAATCCTTTTCTTAACCGATCCTGAATCTTTACTCAATTCATTCTAAACACTCCTGAATCTTCCCTCAACAAATACTGAATCTGTTCATTTTTCCTATTTTCTTCATACTTCTCGAGAGCTCTAAATTCAACTGAGAGTTCATACTGGCTCAGTAATGTTTTCCACAATTCCCAGAAAGAAAATAAGGTCCAGGTACAGCTTTACATTTATCAGTCAAGATAAAGTCACCAAGGCTGCATTTATTTGATCAAAAGTATAGTAGTAGTAGTTTATATAGTTATATATATTATACTATATATAGTATAGTTTTATATATAAGCAATGTATTTCTAAATATTCAGCAATCATTACTCCAGTCATCAATAAGACAAGATCCATCAGAAATCATTCTATATGCTGATTTACATTTTTATTATATTGTTCAAAAAACAAACCATAAGGATTCTTCTATGAATAATAACATGTATAGTTGACGTATCAATGTGTCCTATGGTGTGACAGAAAAATGAAACCAAAAAAATAAATAAAAAAGATAAATACATCTCTCAAATAGATTTTTCTAATGTTATTCATGTACTAAGTTGTTGTTGTTTTTTTGCTGTCACACCATAAGACACAGTCCAATTTTTATTTGTAATTAAATTGTTTGTAACATTATAAATGTCTTTACAGACACTTTTGATCAATTTAATGCATATTTGCTAAAAAAAAACGAAAATCTTTTTTAAAAATTACATTCTTGTAAATGTATATATATATTTACAAAGAAACTGTGCTCATAAAGCCAATGTGGTGGAAAGGATGCATTTACCTGAAGAGCACCTTACGTACAAAGTATTTTTTTCCCTCTTTCTCACCATTTCTTTAATTTCATTCCTTGTGACTCACCTGTTCGATCTTGGCGAGCCATTCTTTGTTACGGGCCAGTTCAGCCATGAAGGCCTGGTGCTTCATCCATTTCCTGTGCAGCTTCTGAGCTTCATCCCGAGCTCCATCGCGAGCTGTCAGCATCCTATCGGCCTCTGGGAGCTCTGCTCAGCTACACCATACACACACATGCACAGAGCAGTCAGCAGACAGCTACGACACAGACACAATCTGTCACAATCTTTTAGCCATCATTTCCACACGCACACAGCACCAGGCCCCGTACACGCCACATCAATACAACACTGCAGCACCACGAAAAACCTCTTCACCTGCACCACCAGCACACACACACACATCCCAAAAATGTCCAGAGCAGAGGAGAGAGCAGCACCTCAGCAGAATGTGCAGTAGCAGTGGGGTCTGGAGCTCAGGGGTGGGGGATCCACTGGGTCCTCATGTCCTCCAGGTTAGCGTCCAGGCCCCTGCAGTTCTGCTGCAGTATCCGTGCGTCAGTCCAACGGCTCAGAAAAAACAACCGGTACACACGCACACGCAAGACAGACACCCACTGAAAGCGCTCGGTCTCCTACAGAAGCCTTCTGTGGGGCTGTTTCCTGTAAAAAATCACTGCATTATAATCCTTCAAGCCACACGAGAACCAAAAGCCGCGTCTTCACCTGCCTGCGTCCGTGTCAGGGGCGAAGCTCTGATTTCAGCGCTGCGCCCGGAATCGCTACACCGTCCTGCTGGGTCGACCTGGGTGGATGGGGGGGTTCGAAAGGAGGAGTGGGAGGAGTCGCTGATGTGCGTGTATGTTGGGGGGAGGACAGCAGATTTAGACACCTAAAGACACAAGTTACCCTCTTTGAATGAGCTCACGCACTCGCAAACATCGTGCTGCGGAGGATGCGACGGCTGAATGGATGCACACTTGTGCTTTTGTGGGCAGATTCTCATGTGCTCTAGTGTGATTGCAATGCAGCATGCTGCAGTCTCTCTCTCTTTCTCTCTCTCTCTTTCTCTCTCTGTCAGCGCAGAGAAAACCGCCTCAATCCTATCAACAGACTTTACTGCAGTGCCTCAGAGTGAGGGAGGGAGGGAGGAAGGGAGCAAGAAAGAGGGAGAGGCAGAGAGAACGAGAGAGAGAGAGAAAGGGAGGGGGTGGTAGAGGATGAGGAGAGAGAAAGGAAAAGATGAGGTTTAAGGATGGCACATTGGCTACAAAAGGAGATAGAAATACCGTGGGACAAACACACCTTGTATAGGCAGGGAAATGGGGGAGAGAGAATAGTAAAAGGGCGACATTTTTCAGTGTCACTAGGGATGTTTAACTGCACCATGGGGACGTGTTGTGTGTGTGTGTGTGTGTGTGTGTGTGTGTTGGGGGACAGTAAGGAAAGGAGAACAGATTGGTTTAGAAAACAACCACAGGGATGCTGAGGAACTGGAGGTCACAGCCTCAGCAGTAGTGTTTGGGTAGTTGCCACAGGGGTGTGTGTGTGTGTGTGTGTGTGTATGTGTAAGGGCATCTAGAAGGGAAGATGTGTGTGTTACATGAGCACTGAGAAAAGACTAGAAAAAAAAATGGATAGTTGGATTGTGTCATTACAAAGGTTAAAAAAATGGACATCCAGTGGTTCAGTGGGCGATAGCTTGAGTGTGTCTATAAGGAATCTGTCATCATTTCAAACAGCTGAGTGAGAGCAGGGGAAAGGACACACACGTGTCGCTGTAGCATAGCTGCTTCCGATTTAAAGAGACAGACACATGTTTTAAAAACGCACACACCCAGGGAACAGAGGAGAGGTTTGGGCTGGAATACATGTGCAGAAACGGACGGATTTTGCTTTCAGAAACAATTGAAGCAATTAAGCATCAATGTTATTAACTGTGGGATTTGGATTATCGGGAAACAAGAGACAAGGATTGTACCATGTGCCTTACAGGATCTGGATGAAACCCTGTGTGCTTGTCATATTTTTACATTTGCTGATAGTCTAATTAAAATGACTTTAAGCCTATTATATTTGATCACCTTTATGCTAGTGCTGTGGTTTTCAAACTAGAGTATGCAGATTATTTCAGGGGAAAAGTCCTTTTATGTTTGTATCACATTTGTAGGCTTATAAAAACCCCTAAACCCTAAAACTTGAGGAAAAAAAATTAAAAAATGTAGACTACTCATTTATAATGAACATCTGCTAATGTAATGCTAATAAATAAGCAGAAAGTAGCAAAATAATTAAATAATTATGAAAACCTACCATTTAAATTAATCAAAAATCAGATGTTGGTTTGAACAGATATGGCCGGACTCCAAAAACGAATCAGCATTCTGGGAAGTCTGCAGGTACAGGTAAAGGTGGTGGTGAGAAATCCTTCAAATTCAAATTAAAAGTGTCCTCTTTTCATGATAAAAGCCGTGGTATTACCCACCTAGGTGCCACATGCTAATAATATTAATAAATAAGATTTTATAATTATTTCATTTAATTGTGTGCTTTTGTTTTTTTTTACCTATAAAACTAGAATATACAATTAGATGTTTTGTAACACAGTGTGCTCAATCCAAAAATTACAGATTCGAAGAATCGCCCAATTGAAACATAGCATATAGGCTATAAATGTAAAAGAAATGTACAAATATTCACCTTCGTTTTCACTGGATGTCAGCATAAACTTATCTCCTTCCCTGTTTAAATAAAGCCAGAGGCCTTCAGCTGTCTGGCGCCCTCGTGTGGACAACATGCTCATTGATATGGGGAAAACAATACACTTCCACTAGGAGAAACCACATAATCAGGGATGAAGTCATGCACATTTATACACACAGTTATTTCACATATAATGGGTTAGCACTACACATACAGGTACAGCAAACCAATAATTTTGAAGATCTTTCAGTTGTTCTGCCAATCTGGACTGCATGAAGAATATGATGCAAGAAAGCTCTTGTCTATCTTAAGTCCTTTTTTAATAGCATGGTTGCATTTGATGAATGGAATTTGGTGTTAACATTTAATTTTATTGCATTTTTGCATAATATTCTTTTAGTTTGCTTTTCAAAGTTTGTTTACTCATTTTGAGGAAGACTCATTCAGAGTAAATGCATATTCACGTTTAATCTAGAACTACAGTAACATGTTCCCACAGCAATACAACGCCTCTGCACTTACTCCCGGTTTATCAGGAGAACTGTCAGTAAATAAATGGGAAAACAAAACAACTGGCACTACATATTTGATAAAGTAACTCAGTTAAACAAATTTAGGAAACTAAAATGCAATGTGTTATTTAACTAGCTACTTCAAAAAGTATACGTAAATCATGTTAATCGCAATGTTTTACTTACAAAACCACTTACAAAAAAGGTTGATGGAACCTGATGCACTAACATTACCGGTGTTCACAAACATCACTGGCCAATTCATTGATTCACCAGGGATCCTGCAACATTCAAAACATAGCCTTATTTCGACCAAAGCTTTAATATCAGCACATGGATGTATTAGGCTTGGATATAATAGTTTATGGGCTTGCATATCAGACACAACAGAGGAACCTCCCTTCACACACACAATGCTTGTTCTTTGTCTTTTCAAATTATTTCACTTAAATTAACCCCATTAATCTGCATGAAGGGAGCCAAAGGCGAACATGTACAATCAGGTGTTATTAATCAAAGCTCCATGGAGATGCAGCGTGTGTGTGGATGGCTGAGAGGCTGTTTTTTCAGAGGGCATGTCAGGCTGAACCGCAGGCAGGCATGATTTTCTAGTAACATGTAGCAGGCCAGTATACAGAATGCACCTTGAAGTCACTGGGTCAGGCAGATGTTATTACAGCTCATCATGAATCACCTAGTGAGTGTCGCCATGGTGATAGTGCCAGTCCTTATCAGCTCCTCAGACGGCCAGGTTTCCTTTTCTGCCAGCCGATTGTTCTTTATATACCATTCATTTCTAAACAAACCAAAAACGACAAATTAGGACCATGAGTAGAAAAAGAGCATTGAACATGATTGTTATTATATATCACCAAAATATGTTTTTTGTTATTCATCATATAGTCCACATACACTACCATTCCTGTTATATCCGTCTGCCCTATTTCTATAAGGAAAAGAAGGACTGCAGGTTCAGTGTCTGTATGCAAATATAAACTCAACACTGAAACAAATAAATAAATAAATAAACACAGTTCACAGTTCAGTTTTTGAGAACAGATTTATTCAGCTAACGTTAATGTGATTTAAACTAAAATTGAGCAAAAATACTACATATAAATATATTTTTATCGTTCATTTATTTTCATTCCGTCTTTTTTTATACACTACCGTTACAAACAATTGCATATTATAATTTATAGGCAAATTATGTGATACTAGTAGCATTTTCAGTCATTTTTAGGACATTTTAGTCATTTCCCCAAAAAATAGTTTGGTAAATATAGCCTCTCTGAGCGTCTTCTCTGAGTAGATATCGAGAAGGAA
>JAUMHI010000073.1:1784086-1795866 GCA_032359435.1 Enteromius unitaeniatus
AGGAAAAAAATGCGATACCTGGTCGAGTGTTGCGCGATATTATAATTGCACATAAAACAAAACCAAGCCTTAACTGACCGTCGACCGGTAGGCGGCAGCACCGCGCAGCGGCGAAGCGCGCGAGACCTCTCTTGCTCGGCCCGGTACTAATGCTCTGAGTGACGTCGGTACTTCCTCTTTGCTCCTGCGCCGCGCGGGCAACCATGGTGCGTAATATCGTCCTGTGAAGTTTCATCCAAAATCTGCTTTAATCCTCGATATTTAAACCTCCTATACCCAAAAAAACTCTACGGCGTGAATGTATACATTCTCGCAACAGCATAAAATGTCTTATTGGGTCGTTTGATGTGATGATTATTCTCTATTTGTAGATTTCCAGACTCTAGTACAGGCGTTTGGTTATCGCCGCCTATGAGATGCATTTTAAAGCTAATCTCACTGAAACACTATTTTTTTGTCTTCGTGTATTGGGAATGATTATGCACACCCTTTAATTTACGAAATCTTGTGTATGTTTATCGAGAAGGCCGGTTCTCTAGGCGGTGTAATGATGTCTGACGGTAGCGTTATTCGTGTTTATCTGTAGGTGAACGTACCGAAGACCCGCAGGACCTACTGCAAGAAATGCAAGAAGCACCAGCCACATAAAGTGACCCAGTACAAGAAGGGCAAGGACTCTCTGTACGCCCAGGGTGAGTTCAGGCCGCTGAGACCTCGCTGGAGGTGTGCTCTCTGTCTCCAACATTAGTCCTTTACCAGCTTTTGCTTGTTTGTTGTAGGTAAGAGGCGTTACGACAGAAAGCAGAGTGGTTACGGAGGACAGACGAAGCCTATTTTCCGGAAAAAGGTATGCTGTGTCTTGCAGATGGGTGTCAGGAGCATGGGTTGCCATGTTTAACGCCGTCTTGCATTTACGTTTATTCATTTAGCAGACGCTTTTATCCAAAGCGACAGCAACTTTTAACACTGCACTAAAGCATTATAAAGCTATAATTAAAAATAAGTTACTAAATAAGTAACTTACTTTAAATCTACAGCATGGTTCGTTTTATTTACTCAGCAAAGGGTGTAACTTTATTTTGTACAGTAAAACTAATAGAAATATTCTCTTGTTGTTGAAAAAATTAGACCCACTTGCATAGACTGTGGAGGAACTATCTACACATGGTGCACTGCAGGCCTGGGGTTTTCTAGTTAGCAGTACATGTTTGGTTTTTTTTTTACATGGGTCTTTATTTTGGTTTTACTGAATATTAATGTTGGAGTTCGGTTTAAGTGTGGTAACATCAGTTTTTGCATATTTAACAAATGAACAGTAATGAATGAGGTTCATTTAAAAAAAGAAAATGGTGGTCATTTGTTCTGAGCGCCATATTTGCGGTTTAAACATCACAGCTGAGGTGCATTCAAGTTGTATGTGCAACAATTTTACTATTTCTGATCAGATCATAGATAAACGGCCCGAATTAAAACTTCAAATGTACATAAAGCAACAAATGAAAGTTTTAATTGAATCTAGATCAGTGGTTACTTCTGGAGGGCCACAGTTTTAGCTCCAAATCACACTTGCTTTGTTTTAGTAATCCTGAAAACCTTTTATTAGCTGGATCAGGTGTTTGATTAGGGTTGGAGCAAAACTATGAAGAGCTGTGGCCCTCCAGCAGTGTTGCCAATTTAGTGACTTCCCCGCCCCTTTAAGACTTTTTTTCTCATAGGTTTAGGGACAAATATAGCAAACTCTTGCCCACTGGACTATTCATCTATATATAGATCAGTGAATTTGCAGTTATGTCATCTAGTGACATTTAGCTACCAGTTTTATCTACTTTCAATTGAAAGCAATTGGCAACACTGCCCTCCAGGAATTGAGTTTGAGACCAGTGATCTAGATCTATTTTGTTTGTGGGAAAACAAAGGTTTTGCTAAATATTGATTCATTTGTTGTATGTATGTTTGCATATCAGGTGTAATTTTGTCCCTCTTTGTGCCGCAGGCTAAAACCACAAAGAAGATTGTGCTGAGGCTGGAGTGCGTGGAGCCCAACTGCCGCTCAAAGAGGATGTTGGCCATTAAGAGATGCAAACACTTTGAGTTAGGAGGAGACAAGAAAAGAAAGGTAAGAAATACAAACCTGCTGGCCAGACTCGCCATCACGTTGGTTAAAAAAACTTATTTAAACACAATTTGAAACTATTTGTACTTGCAGTAAAAGTTTGGATGCACAGGAGATTATCTATTTTTAATCATTAATTGTTTTTAGGGTTTTCATCATGGGAAAACCTGAAACAAACCTTACAAGGCACTTACACCCAGTGCATTTGATATTTATGTAGTTAACAAAGATTTGTGGTTGATTTCATCTAGAAGTTGCTGTCCTCATGAGGGCAATTGTTTTAAAAAAAAATTACAATGTTGAATTAAACTGTTGTACAGTAAATTGAGAAGTAATGGAAATTTGTTTTAGGCAAAGATGTATTTTACATCATAACACAACAAATGTTTGGGCTTTCAAATTTATTAAATATTTTTCCTTAATGAATAGATGAAAACTGTTTTTGCCTGTTAAGAGAATGAAAATGCCAAATTTTTCTCTTCTCTCTCTTACAGGGCCAGGTCATCCAGTTCTGAGCTGGGCCAAATGCTTTTGTTGTGGTTTACCATCACTGTCAATAAAAGTTGTATACAGTTATGCTGACTCTTGCCCTTGCTTCATTATCAGTATTAAACAGTGTTCCCAAATCAAGTTGTACACAAATGTACTGTAGCGGGACCAAAATGGAATGGTGAAATGCTTTAACAGCTGATCTGTTATGCATCTCATGTAACTGTTTGGGTGGTTAAGCAAATTATGTATCCCGCAGTAGAAGAGAAATCTTTACTAAGACTACAGTTTTGTGTGTAGTCGGGGACAGAACAAGGAGCACCACATTAAAAAATGAATGTGAGAAAGACTTAACTTGGCAGCTGTAAGAAAGGTGTTTTTTTGCACTAGAAAGTACAAGCATTACTCTGGATCATTTTTAGACTGAGAGTTGAAGCAAAATTCATGATGCATGTAAATGTACTTTTGAGATTTCAGCGCTTCTGTGTTTACGCAGTTACCTGTACATGCATGACTAAGAAGAAGAAAAAGCTGCCTGTTTGTAACATTTATTTTTAATGATAGACTGAACAAATGTGCTCAAAAAGAGAACAAGAAAAGCATTTCAAAGGTCGAGTGATTCAACCATTGCATATAAACTAAAGGTTGAAATCTTTTCAGAAGTGGCTATAGACATGCATATATGTTCACTCGTGCAGAGAGAACGTGTTGCACCCTTCCTCAACTGGATTGATTTTAGACAACCTCATCCTCACACTGGATTTAAACGGGCTCACAAAATGGGATACTGGGAAGTTCAGAAGTCTTAAAAGGAGTCAGGGCTGCAGGGCAGCGTGAATGTCCTCATTTCTAAGCACTTTGTACGTGATCCAGTAGAAAACGTTGAAAACGAGGAAGCTGAGAGGGAACACAGCTCGAGAGATGGTGTCGATCCGCTTTGCTCGTTCAACAAAGCGACGGCGGATCTCAAACAGGAAGTGGCCAGATGGCAGGTCTGCAAACATGGCAGCAGCCTCAGAGAGAGGCCCATCACCAGACAGACAGCTGTCCACCCCGTATCCCGGGAAGTACAAGTCCTGGTTCTGTGAGGCTAACTGCTCTTCCTGAAAGAAAATGTCAACACAAAATATGAGCATACACAATCGTTCAGATATTTGGGGTCGCCATTTATTTAATCAAAAATGTAGTAATCAGAAATCCTGTGAAATAGTATTACAATAGAATTTTTTTGTTTATTTAAAATATTAAATATTTTGTGCATGTAATGCAAAAGCTGAATTTCAAATAGCTAGCAAAGACGAAAAAGGTTTTAACCATAAATCAAAAAGTGTAATACTGCTTAAAACTTGTTTTTCTCAATATTTTTTAAAAACGTTTTCTGTTTAAATGAATTGCAATTTTGTTTTTGTTTTTCTGAGCCAAATCTAAATATTACACATTTTTTCATCAATCTTGTCAAGCATATTTATAACAAAAAACAATTTGACAAGTCAAAAGACAAATTACTTTCACCCCAAATACTAATTAGTAATTTTTTTTTATTTGCCACTATCCTAGGTTTTGCCCATTTGTCAGTAACACTTTTTACTCATTTAAAACACAATAAAACTAAATATGCTTCTTTACTCTTTTATAGATTTTAATATGTACAAGTCAGAATAAGCATGTTGTTTAAATTTTGACCAAAATATTGTGTTACACTGAATGGCAGTGTAACATTATTTTAACCAAATCTTGATTTTATTCTCCAAAAACCTATTTGAAAACTTAAAAGTGGACATTTAACCATACCATAGTTTAATGACATTTATTATTTACGTACAGTTATGTATGGCATGATCAGCAATTAAGCTTGTGTTTTTGTGAAAAGGATCAAGCATGCCATCAACAATGGCAACATATCTGTGGTAATTTAGCGGTTATTATACAAAAAAAATTAATGAGTGACCAATTAGAATCAAGTGTTCTAAATCTAAGAGTGTTAATATGTAAATATATAACTGGTGGGTGTATGTACCCGTGCACAGGCACTGCAGTGACGTGTGCTTCTGCTTGGTGTACTCCCTGTGACGTTGTTGCTTTTGTTCTTCGTCTCTGTTCCTCCAGCCTGACCAGATGCCTGAAGACAATACAAAGACACTTATTTAAAAACGGAGTCATAATTTATTTAAACAATAAAATATTCTCTTCCAGTGCACTCGTCAACAGACCTCCCTGGCTTCTCTGTAACCATGCATTACAGATTTGAAACGGGGTCACAATGTACCTTAAAAATCTCTAGTGGTCATGCACATTTCTACAGTAATATCTTTAATTTGTCAAGACGTAACTGAGTCAGTGAGCAGATTTGACTCTGAACCATCACATCAGAGGGAACATTCTAAGGAATCCGACTAACATTCTAGCAAGCTTTTGAACAAAATGTTATTCCAGTATTTCCAGTCATTCAAAGTTATTTGTTCTCAAATGTTACCACAAAATATTGTAAAAGTACGCATTATTAAAAACATATTAAAATTGACATTTCCCTAACAATCAGTTTTTAATAACTTAATGGGAATGTTAGCAAAATGTAGTTAGAACATATTTTAGTTTAAAAAAAATGCATTTACTTACTAAGATACATATATTTTCTAAATAAAAATAAGTCTTTATTTGTTTTTTAGTCTAAATAGGGTTTGTCAGTTTCAGCAGTTTTTTTGGCTTTGTTTTTCTTTCTTATGGCAGCTTTCTTTGGCTTTCCTCTTTTTTCTCCCGGTTGCTTATTCTTGGTGATATTTTCAATATGTATCTGGGTAAGCGCGTGTGATATCAACAGTGACAGCATATTTGTTCCTTAGGGAAAAGATGCTTTTTTTTTGAGTATGAGATCCAGTCAGTTAGGTGCATTTGTGTGTTTGTGTTGAATCACATTGTGTACAGGTCGCTGCTTTGGGTGACTTAGTGCACATGAGATAAGACAGCCTACTGCACCGCTCTGCCTGTGACCAAACAGCCAGTCAGATTGTGTGTGTGTGGCTAACACCACACGCATAATGGGGTGTATATGTTTTTATATGTACATGCCTAAAAGCTTGAGTGCAGTAGTGTGTAAGCATGTTTGCATGTTACATGCCTAAAAGCATCCCTAAGGCAAATGAGGGGGCACAGCGCCCACTCACCCACTGGGTCACACACGCACAGTCTGCCCTGCAGGGCGATAGAGGGGAAATGGAGGAGGAATGGAAAAGGACAGTGTAGTGTGGCAGGACAGTGTCTGCTGTGTCCAAAAGAAAGCCATGATGTTCTCTCAACTAGCTGGTTAGGAGTAGAGCAACAAAGATAGGGAAATAACTGCAGTTTCTGCTGACAAAAACTCCTGAGAGGAGTCTGGGAATAGTCTTCTATTCCAGGCAGACAAAAAGCATGTCTCGATCATAAGCTCAAAAATCCAACAGCAAAATTTATATGTTACATTGAAAAAAATGGAGTCTATTTTTAGGGCCGTTAGAAGTGCATTGCGAAATTGTCATGACAAGCGCATCTACCCCCACCCCATTCTCATTAGCATAATGCATCTGGATGTTTTTCTTAAGGGTTTGTTTGTATTTTTTTAATGGAACACGTTTTAAAAAAGAAATTGAGATATTACTTTAACTCAAATAATGCATATATTCATATATCTTAAAAGTAATTTATTTAAGTGATTGCAAAGCTGAATATTTAGCAGACATTTCTTCAGTCTTCTGGGTCACTTGTGAAAGATATTATAGTTTTCTGTAAGATTGAAAACATGATTTTTCACAAATCATTTTAAACATATTTTAAATAATTTAATGCCTCTTCATGAAAATGTTAATTTATTTTAAAAATCTTACTAAAAAGGTAAGTACATTACATATATTTGTACAGAATGACCACTGGATCAATCAACCTATGGTGTGAGCTTTGGGCAGGGCCATCTGTCCTGCCAGTCAATCATAGATTAAGTTTTAGATGTTTGAATACAATTACTGTTTATAGACATAATGCTTCAATTTATCAGTTTAGCTAAGTATTTTGTATTCCACTTTGCTGGGACAATTTCCAGATTTAAAATCCTGAAGCGTCTTCACTTTCTTCCCATTCCCTCATTTTGTGTGTGCAAAGAACAGTGTTACTCTGTGCAATATTCATGACATGGCTTTATGCCATGGCTGACCTTCCCTCCCTGCTCTGAAGGGGCCAGCAGGCTGCTCTCATGAAAGATCACAGGCACACAGTGATTGTACAGTATCTTAAGGGCACTCAACGCATGCAGCGGAGCGTTTCAGACCGTCACTCACAGCTCTATAGCGTTGCTCTTCTCGCAGTTTTCTCCTCAGTCTGAAGAACTCTTTGTGCTGCCGAGAGACAAAGTTAACAGCCGCGTACTCCAGCAAAGCAGCAAAGACGAACAGCAAGCACACTGCCATCCAGATGTCAATGGCCTTCACATAGGACACCTGCATGCATGCAGAAATATTCTACCTTTAACAAAAATGTTGCATCTGTCAAATGCTGTCAATAAACATAGAAATACATTTTAACAAGACATGCAGGTTTGTAACAACACCAGGGGGATTAAATAATGACTGAAAGTGAATGTTTGTATACACAAAGCAGACTCCTACCTTAGGCAGTGATGCTCTAGATCCAGAGCTCTGTGTTGTCATTGTGAGAACTGTAGTGATGCCCAGGCCAACACGGGCTGGGGCGGCATCCATGTTGATCCAGAAGGAGACCCACGACAAGATAACTGTTAAGAGGCTGGGAATGTACATCTGGATCAGGTAGTAACCCATCTGCCTCTCTAGATGAAATTTCACCTCTATACAGGTAAATTTACCTGGGTGAAACAAGCAATCATGTTAGAAAGCACAAATGAATACATGTCATTTATCTTCACCATTTCACCAATGTAGAACTGTTCTATTCATTCAATTGCATCAGAGGTATCTTGAATTAAATTGCAGTACTCTCTTACTGTAAAATGCATTACACTCAACACTGGTTGTAAAATCAGTAAACATTTCTAATGGTGAAATTGCAATAGCATACCAGTGTTGTAGTGTTTTGTACAGTATCCCAGATCATTCTCCTCTTTCAGGACAAACTGGGGCAGCATAAGGTCATCAGCCACTTGCACTGGGCCTTCATCCAACCACTGAAATATCAGATCATTCATAGTGTAGCCAACTAGAGAGAGAGAGAGAAGGAAAATAATGAACACCACATAAAAGAGAAAAAAGATAAATGTGAGATTATTCAATGGAGACTCAGTCTTACAGCTCTCTAACTGCATAGTACAGGTCTGTGTGTCCATTGGAAAATTCTTCAGATCCATTGGACACGACAGAATCAGAGTGAGTCTGAAAGAGAAAGAGATTTCGGATGATCGTTCGTGTAATGAACTCATAACATTACATAATTCGTCTATAGGGGGTGAATCGCACCTGATGCTGTAGAGTACGTTTCCATTCTGGAAAATCCTTAGCAGTTTGTTGTCTGTGGTGACCTCGTGAAAGTTGGCGCCTTTCTCATTGGCGAAGAACAAGTCTGGCTTCCAGATGGAGTCCAGCATGGATGGGTCCAGATCCAGGGAATCATCTGGATACTCTTTATAAGCCAGCCGAGGGTCATTCCACTGCTGCCGCAGAAAAACGTTCAGCCGATAATCCTGAGAAATTAGTGTGCAGAGATACATCAGAAATACATTCACAGCAGCTGAGGCAAAATCATTGGCTAAAACATGACAGATGTTTTAACATTATGACATTATTTATTATGTATTTAACATTATTGATGTATAACAATTATTTCCAGTCCATTATTTATTTACTTATTTTTTTTTTACAAATTAGACTTAATTCGTGTAAACGCACTGGACCTTTCCATATCACTCCACTTGCCTGTGTTAATTATGGTTGCCCTATTGTGTCTAAAATGTCATTTGCTAAGTAGGGTTACTCCACCCCAAAATTTGTCATTAATCACCCCCATTTGTCCTTCCAAACCTATAAAACCTTACGGGTTTAAAACGTTCACAGGATGCTGTCCAAAATGGCGCTACGGTGCCGAATCGTTGAATAACGCTATTATTTTTTTGTTGTTTTTTTAGTTTTTATTATTGTTTTCTTTACATACAGAAAGTATTCTCTTAGCTTCATAACGTTATGATTGAATTCTTGATTCTGATTATTTTAACTCTGTTTTAAACTGTGTATTGTGGTATATTCTAGACCAAACATATTTCTGATGAGCTTTATATGCTTCACATGTAAATGTGTCATGTGTGTGTGTGTGTGTGTGTGTGGATTCCTCAAACTCTAAACTGTAAAGTAATGTGTAAATTTAATGGTCATTAATTTAATGCATACTGACAAATTCTCCTTAGGAGATGTGAGTATATGATTAGTGTGTGTGTGTGTGTGTGTGTGTGTGTGTGTACCATGGTGGTCTCTGTGATGGAACCAAAGCTGTTGATAAAAATGTTGCAAGTAACATTTACTGGAGGACCTGAAAAATGAAAGAACAACAAAATATGAAACATTAGCATTTTTCTTAAAACCTTAAACAAGCTTAGTTCACCCAAAAAATGAAAATTCTGTCATTAATTACTCACCCTCATGTTGTTTCAAACCAGTAAGGCATTCATTCATCTTCGTAAACACAAATTAAGATATTTTTGATGATATCAGAGAGCCATCCGACCCTCCATAAACAGCAACACAACTGAAATGATCCCAGGTCCAGAAACGCAGCAAAAACATTGGTAAAACAGTGGCTCAACTTAAGTTTCGCAATGCTAGAAGAATTTTGTTTTCTTTGCGCAATAAAAACAAAAATAACAATCCACCACTCTTCTCCCCTGACTTAAAATAGCAGAAGACATATTACAAAGTAAGCATACCTTCTTCCAGACGCAAACAGCCGCAGATTACACACATGCGCATGCTTTCACCCAGATGTAAACAAGGCTGATTACGTCAAATAAGTTAAACTGATGCGAAACTGATGTTGATCCTCACACGACTGTTTTAACGTTGTTTTTAGTATGTTTCTGGATCTGGATCATTTCAGTTGGATTGCATTTGTAGTTTGCAGTTGTATTTAATTTGTGTTCTAAAGGTCTTATGGGCATGGAGTGACATGAGGGTGAGTAATTAATGACAGAATTGCTTTTTTGGGTGAACTAACTCATTAAACCACTTTGGTGCTCTAGCTGGAATAAACAATCCACTAGATAATCCACAAGATAAAGCTAAAAAGAAAGTCAAATAATTCTCCCAAATCTTTACCCAATTAATTAAAAATTCAATTTTAACATATGACCCGGAACCACAAAACCGATCTTAAGTATCACAGGCATATTTGTAGCAGTAGTCAACAATACATTGTATGCGTCAAAATGAATTTTCTTCTATGGCATAAATCATTAGGATATTAAGTAAAGATCATAGTCCATGAAATATTTTATAAATTTCTACTGTAAATATATCAAGCCTTAATTTTGATTAGTAATATGCATTGCTATGAACTTGATTTGAACAACTTTAAGGTATTTTTTTCAATATTTATGCATCCTCACATTGCAGACTTTCAAATAATTGTACCCCATTGATGTATGGGTTGTAGTATAGAACAATATTAGTATAGGACTTGGACTGGATTTAGTTCAGATGATGTATAAATCTCAATATCAGAAAAATTGTGACTGGTTTTGTGGTACAGGGTCAAACTTTAGATTAGATAATATCTAAAAAATAATCTTCAGTATCTTGAATAAATCCACAAACAGAACGAGATTAGCATTCAGTTGCTTTGTAAATATTTGATTGCAGCATTTTATTTATTGATCTAACGTTCATGACATTAGTGATATATATAGCTTATCAGAGGGGACATTTCCCTCCACACATCTCTAAGATGTAGAACAGATATGAAAAATACACGAGCTCAGAGATGCCTACGGAGAGAGAGCAAGAGATCATGAGATAAAACTAGACGAAGGGGGGAAGAAAAAGTATGAATAAAAAAAAGAAATTTCAGCTTTAAAAAACATAAGTGAGAGAATGAGAGGAAAAGACTTATTTAGGTCTGTGGGTTAACGTGCACTCGAGCGGACAGCACAGCAAACTAAATGGCCCTGATGCCAGCGGAGAAACTGCCTCCCACAAATCCTCACAGAGGCTGTTGTGACACTTTTTACAGAGAGAAATCTAGCGTGAACTGACAGCCATATCCTGCATATTTCTGAAATCACCCCCATCGTCTGGGGCTGAAACTCGTATTCTGTCGGTTTTCGTCTCTCTGAACGCCTTTGGGTTTCTCTTGTTGAATGGCAGGGACAGTGAAAATAGACCTGAGAACCCATGGGGGGGTCACATAGTTTAATGAGATCTTATGTTGCTCTGTGTTTTCGGGCCGCAGCACTTTTTCACACGCGAGGCTCACAGAGAACGTAAATATATTCTTTGCTGACCGCATCACATTTTGGCAGAGTTCTTGCCAAAACAATCTATGTAAAAGAGATTAAGCTGCAACAGCAGTTTTACCTACTTCTGTGTTGCTTCATATGATTTTGAAAAATGACCAAGATATCATTGAAGAAAAGAGTGAGAATGAGTGGAAGACAAGACAGACTCCTAAAATCCTGAAGATCCAGCCTCGTGTGTGTGTCCATCTGACAGCAGGATCCAGCAGAAGGAATTCTAGGCTATGACATTGTTTTGCGAAAAATATAAAGTGGTGAGGTCAAAGGAATCGTTCACCTAAGAATGAAATGTCTGTTCTTGACATGTCCACTGGTGGAGAAGAAACCTGCTCAAAAATAGTTGCGGGTTGCTGCTTTGAAAGCCTGTCAGTAAAACCTACAGTGAGTGTGGATGTCTTTAAGCCTTTATGGTTTGTGATTGCTTTTGTTATACAGTTAATAAAATCATCATACGGGCTAAATGCAAATTTGTTTTCCAAATGAACCGTGTATACATACAAAATTGAAAATTGGGGTAAATAAGATTATCGTTTTGAAAGAAATTAGTATTTGTTTCTAGTAATAGAGGCATTCATTCAACTGATTGTGATACTTCACATAGAATTGAACAGCGATGCCATAAAAAGCATTTTTGGTTCCACAAAGAACCATCTCTTTTTATAATCTGGAGAACCTTCTTTCACC
>JAUMHI010000073.1:1801915-1812069 GCA_032359435.1 Enteromius unitaeniatus
GTAACAACAAAAATTGTGTTAGACCAATATTACAGATCAAATGGTAAAGGTTTACTATAAGTACTTTTAGTTAACATGAACTAATAATGAACTTTTACAGCTTTTATTAATCTTGGTTAATGCTAATTTCAGCATTTACTAATGCATCATTTATATCACAAGTTGTGTTTGTTAACATTTGTTAATGTGCTGTGAACTAACATGATCAAACAATGAATGGTTGTATATTATTAACTAATGTTAACAAAAAATACTGTATTAATTTTTGTTTATTGTTTCTTTTTGATAAATAATACATTAATATTAACAAATGACACCTTATTGTAAATTGTTTTTAAAATGTGTAGATTTTTTTTTTTTTTTTAAATACGCCTTTAATTAATAATTTATATTTAAAAGATTTTTTTTAGTCTTTTAGAATGTTGAGTGAAGTTTTAAGAGTTTTCTGTTGTTTTTTTTTCAGTGATTCTTCTAGCGAGTATTCTGATTGGACGGCAGATGCGGGAATCAACCTCCAGCCTCCGAAGCGAACAACTAGAAGGCTGCCGGCTCGTGTTGCTGGGAGCAGTAGCTCTGAGGAGGAAGAGGGCACGGGGCAGGGAGAAGGGGAGGCTGAGAGATCGAGTAAACGGACTGAAAAGAAAAAGAAACCTAAACAGACAAAACAGCGGGTGAGCATACATCTATCATTCTTCCTTCCATCTATATTTTCTCTTCTGTGCTAATGTGTGTGTGTATATTCAGTCTGTGCCTGCTGGTGATTTAGAGGAATGGTTGCCCCCGTCTTGGATCATGGAGACCATTCCAAGACGATCACCCTTTGTACCTCAAATGGGAGATGAGGTGAGTCCCTTCAATAAATATAGGCACACACTAAATAACCAAAAGTAAGTACAAATGTTTTCATCATACATGCACATCTTTAAGCCATTCCTCTTTCTTTGTTCCTCTGTAGCTGATATATTTCCGTCAGGGTCATCAAGCATATGTCAGAGCCGTGTGCCGTGCCAAAGCCTACAGCATCAACCCTCAGAAACAGCCCTGGAACCGCCTGAACCTCAGGGTAAGGGGATTATTTTTCTCTTTTATCACCATTCTCATTCGTTATTAGGCATAATTTAGTTTGCGTTACAGTGGTTGGCCCACTAGACAGTACACAGTATGTTGTCTGTGTGTTCTCTTAGGATCAGGAGTCTGTAAAGGTAGTGGGTATTAAATATGAAGTCGGGCCGCCCACTCTGTGCTGCCTCAAACTGGCTCTCCTGGACCCCACCTCAGGGAAAATGACCAACGAATCCTTCAGCTTGAAGTATGTACACTTATTCTCTCAAAATCACACAAGCACATTGTTTTATATTTTTATTCATTTATTCATTTACCGTTAGTGTTGGAAAAGCATAGTAAATTACTATCCTTATTATTAAAATGTATTTGTCACAATAATATAGTATAGTTTTTGATCATGAATATGAGTTAATAGCTGTCTTTGTGTCTCTCTTTAGGTATCATGATATGCCTGATGTCATTGACTTTCTGGTGCTACAACAGTTTTATAATGAGGCCAAAGAACGCAACTGGCAGCCTGGTGTGTTTGTGCTTAAATCTGTGGTATATGCAAGAGTCACTGAGCAAACCTCTACCATGTTTGCACTAAGGCTGTAAATGATGCCTTAAATCATGTTACCTGTTAAGAAAAGGCGGGTTGTGAATTTAAGTGAATGAGCATCATTACTTGTTGGATCAGTTAGTGAGAAGGGGTCTGAATGAGAAAATAGACTTGTATTTGGGTTGACTGTGTTCTTCTGATTTGAGCCAGTAATCAATCATCCATAAAACATTTTTAACTGCCTAGAAATGCTATAAAGCATGCAGGATTAGTAGCTTTTACAGATATCATAAATGCTGCAGTGCTATAAACAAATATTTTATTATATTAACAGCTGTGAATATCTGTATTCAGGTCAACATTTCAGGAGCATTATTGATGATGCTTGGTGGTTTGGATCGGTGGAGTGTCAGGAGCCATTTCAATCGGACTATCCAGACAGCCTCTTTCAGTGCTACATTGTCAGGTGCGTAAATACAGAGTTAAACCACTGGCTTATCATTACTGTAAATCTTTATCTTTAATAATTAATGCGTGTTATTTTGCAGGTGGGATAATGGAGAGAGGGAGAAAATGAGTCCGTGGGATATAGAGCCCATACCTGAAGAAGGTACTGACACGCTTAAAATCTGATGCCAAATCAGCCAGTCACATTCTGACATATCTATTGATGTGATTGACCATCTACAGCTCCACTTCCAGAGGAGCACGGGGGCAGTGTCCCAGTCACAGAGGACGAGCTTCAGGCCCTGCTCTACACCCCTCAGGAGGGAGAGTGGGGGCTGCACACTCGAGATGACGAGTGCGAGAGAGTCATCACAGCCATAGATCAACTGCTTACACTCGGTATGGCAAATGCGCACAAACCACCTAAAACTGCTTTTGATTTGTTGAAAATATTAAATTTTGTGTCTAATGCTGATTAGCATTGTCGAAATACAAGTACAATTACGTTTTTTGACGACTTATGCCTTTTCAAATATGTTCTTTCATGCAGTGCGTCATGTAGCTGTATGTGAACGTAAACTATCTGCACAGTTGTGAATCCGACAGTGCACGATAAATGAAGTTTTTGTTTTGTCTTTTTCTGTTACGGTCACACGTCACAAAGTAACATATTTGCATATACCCTGCGTTGTCATTCAGTTATTCAGGGGGTTTAGTTTTCCGACATACGCTGTAGCGGTAGACCAATCATAAAGGACTGCGCCATCTGACCAATCACAGCAGTGAGGACTCACGGGAGGGAGGGGTGTAGACAGACTGATTCTAAGAACTGCTTCACACAAGTCGTATTTTAGTTACGAATCATTTAGAAATGGGGTAAAATTAAATCTATTTTTGGAGAAAACTAAAGTGTTTTTTGACCTTGCATACACGTAAACCTGTTTTAAGACCGGTATATTAGCAATATTTAAAGCAATATTAGCAACCTTTAAAAATGGCATAATAGGGGCATAATGAAATATTTTCATTTTGCTTTCACTTCTGAGCAATCTAATACATCCCTGTTTACTTAAGTCAGTCTTTTCCAGATGCACTTTGTACATTTGTGCAAACAATTTCTATCACCTCCTTAATAATTGTATCTTTTTCTAGTCTTTAAAGTCAAATACTTGCATTTAACCAATTGCTTAATTGAGTCAGAATATTTTAAACTTGCCAATAACACTGGACTGTTTAAAATTGTACCTAAATAGTTTTGCTCATTTTTTTAGGGATGCTCCAAACGTTCGGCAACCGAAGTTGTATAATCGTATATGTGCTGTTGTACAATGACGTGACGTGATCAAATACAGATGCTTTAGTGATTTTTGTACTTTGTTTTAAACTACTACTTGCTATAGAGATAATGCAATTATCTATGACTAATAAATCATGTGCCTTGCTATGTTTTACAGATGTGGCAAAGGCGTTTTCCTGCCCTGTGGATTTGAGAGAATATCCGCTGTACTGCACTGTTGTGGCCTATCTTACTGACCTCAGCGCCATCAGAACAAGATTAGTGCACCGTTTTTACAGGTACACACCATCCTTTAGGGTACTGACCGCAGCATAAAACATCAATATTAAAATGAGTGCCCTCTAGGTCTTCACAAGTACAAATGTTGGAGTCTCTCACATGTCTCTGTATGTGTAGGCGAATCTCAGCATTAATGTGGGAGGTGCGTTACATTGAACACAACGCTCGAACATTTAACGAACCACAGAGCCCTATCGTCAAAGCAGCCAATACGGTCAGCAGCGTCCTGCTGCGTTTCATCAGGTCAGTGGAAAAAAAAGTTTCTCGTTCATATTGGTTATGATTCCTGTGGTTCACCTGCTGAGCTCAGTGATCATTTTCTCTGGGAATGTGCATGTGTGTCTGCAGGGATCAGACCTGTACCGATATCTTGGATCTCTTCAATAAGATGCAGAGCGAATTCAGCAGCGAGGAAGAGGTAAGTGTGTTTGTGCGTGTTTAGAGCAGGACATTGACCCTCCAGGATTGGACACCTCTATATTAAACAGCTCTTGTTTTCTCTGTAGGAGACCGTGGATGTGGACTCAGACACTCCTGGTACCTCCAGTGGTCAGAGGGTAAGATAGTTTAGCTTACGGTTAATTTACTATGAAGTGTTACCATGTCTGTTTTCTCTAACATCCTCCAACATTTTCAGAGGTCCGATGACGTGCCTCAGAAGCGTGGAGTGGTCCTTGATATCAACGCATGGCAAGGGCAGTGCAAAGACCTTATGAGGAGAATGATAGCAAGCTCAGATTCAGAGCCTTTTCGCCAGCCTGTCGACCTCTTCACCTACCCGGTACCTTATTTCTCCCTCTACGCCAGTGGTCTTAAATTCAATTCCTAGAGGGCCACAGCTCTGCAGAGTTTAGCTCCAACCAGTAATGGTGATCCTGAAGAGCTTGATTAGCTGGATCAGGTGTGTTTGATTAGGGTTGGAGCTAAACTGAGTTGGGACCAATGAAACCTGAGGGTTTTTTTTACGTTCACCATCATTTTTTGTTCACCCCCTTTAACATTATGCCTGTCACTTCCTGTTTTCCTTCTTGGAAATCATTCCAACCTAATTTCTCTCTCTCTCTATGTATCAGGACTATCGGGATATTATAGACACCCCTATGGATTTAGGCACAGTCTCTGAGACCCTTACAGGTGGGAACTATGAGAATCCCATGGAGTTTGCCAAAGACGTGCGGCTTATCTTCAGTAATTCAAAGGCTTACACGCCCAACAAGAAGTCTAGAGTAAGATAAGAACCCACTTTTTTTGTTTCTAGTTGTTAAATGAACACACTCATAGACAGATGTTACAATTAATTTATTAATAAGTTGTATTCGTTTTCAGGCTTTTTAAAAGACACATACTTTTATCTTTAATTAACACATTAAATTGATCAAAAGAGACAAAGACTTCGTTACAGTTTTTTCCACAAAAGCGCAGCTGTTTTCAGCACTGATGATAAGAAGTATATTATATAAATCAGTATATTAGAATGATTGCTAAAGGATCATGTGACCCTGAAGACTTGAGTTATTATGCTGAAAATTAAGCTTTGTCTTCACAGAAATAAATAATATTTTAAGAAATGTACATTAAAAAGAAATACCTCTGCCTCTTTGATGTTTAGATCTTCAGTATGACTCTGAGTCTCTCTGCATTCTTCGAGAATCAGATCATTTCCATAATCTCAGACTACAAATCTGCAGTTCAGAATCAACGTAGGAGTCAACAGAGACTCAGTTGCAGCAAGAGATTACAGAGCTCCTATCCCAACAGGTAAAACACAGACACCCACTATCAAATCCATAGTACAGAGTTCTCATAGATTTTTACCCTTTTTTTAAAACCTGTTTCTGCAGTCCAAAAGGGAAACAGAAATCAGGAAAGAAAACGTCTTCCCAGGTTCCCAAAGGCCGCTCGCGAAAATCTTCTCAAGGTAAGAGAGTTCGACATGGATTTTCTTTCCATTGAGGTTGTCTAAAATCAACCACTGGAATATGTAAATGATCATAATAATGGGGAATTTAGTTCATGTGCATTCTAAATAGTGTTAATTTTTTTTTCACCAGATTCAAATGTTGCACAAGTCGATGAAGACAGTCAGCCATCATCTTCATCCTCATCCTCTTCCTCCTCATCTTCCATATCCTCTTCATCAGAGCAGGCAGGAGCCAACAGAGTTACACGCAGCCGTGTTACACCAAACAAATCCTCAGGTACACACTCATACACAAACAAACATACGCTACCTTTCAAAAGCATGGGTTAAGTAAGATTTTATCTTCCTAAGAATTGCACTCTTTTATTCAGCAAGGACTTTTTTTTTAATTTCTGTTTTAAAGTTGTTCATATCTCAGTTTAAACTAAAAAATTTTAAGCAGCACAACTGAAAATATTTCTTGAGCAGCAAATCATTTCTGAAGGATCAGACTGGAGTAATGATGCTAAACATCAGCTTTGCCATCAAAGGAATAAATTATATTTTTAAAAAATAACAATTTGACAATTACTTCTTTGTTTGTTTTTTTTAATCAAATGCAGCCTTCGTGAGATTTATTTTAAATGCATGGGGGGAAAAAATCTTACCAACCACAAGCGTTTGAAGTGTAGTGTATATTTCAAAGAAACCTTTTCATTTGACCCTGAATTTGTTTCCTCTGTGCTTCTGTAACAGGTGGCCATGGCTTACTGCCAAACGGAGGTCGAAGTTCACGTCGGAGAAGAGCTGCTTTAACTGAAGAGGGAGAGGTCTCTGAATGCGAGAGCACCAGCTCATCATCATCCTCGACATCTGCATCGTCATCCTCTTCGTCAACCTCATCGTCTTCATCCGAGAGTGATGACAGTGGGGCTGAGGCGGGCGGCTTCGCTGACGGCGGCGATCACGACTACAGCAAAGCCCCGCAAGACAAGGACAAAGCGGCAGAGGCAGCAGCGGCCTCCGTCGATAACACAAAACGAAAGCGCAAAGGAGAAGCGCAAACAACTCCTGTAAAACGAGCACGACGAGCAAATGAAAAGGAAGAAGAGGAAGACCCCGATGAAGAAGAGGAACCTGAAGAGGAGGAACCAGACGAGGAAGAGGAGGAGCTTGATGAGGAGGAAGAAGAGGAGGAGGAGGAGGACGACGACGACAACGATGTTATTTCATCCTCAACAAAAACTAGAAGTCAGAGGTCAAATCAAAGGACTCCGAAGTCAGGGCGGGTTAACACTCGTAACCAGGGTCGAAGGACTGTTCTGTACAATGATGACTCTGAGGACGAGGGGCTGACGACGGACCCGCTGAATCTAGGAATGTCGCGTTCTGGAAGGGTCCGCCGTATGACGGAGCGTGCAAGGGTCAGCCATCTCATGGGCTGGACACATTGACATTTTATGATCTTTACACAGACTCACTACAGCGAAACTGCAGGGATTTTGTTTTTAGTACTGTCTCTTTTTGTTCGATTTTTTTGTTTTTTTTACTGTTGTTGTCTCTGAAACTTGATGTACATGACTCTTCCTGGACTGTGGTGCTCTCTCTCTCTTCTCTGTGGCTTCCACAGAAACTTCCAGGCCATCAACTAATCAGCCACCTCTGCCTTATTCTGGTCCAGAGCGGTAAAGAGTCAACCTTCCTCCCCTCTTTCTGTTCATTCTCCCTTCCTCCTGTCTGGCTTTGATTCTTTTGGCTTCTGGCTTCTTTCACTCCGAGGAATCTATTCTGTCAGAAAGATGGTGCTGCTCTCCTCTCACTTTCTCCATCTCGCGTTCTTTTTTTTTTTTTTTTTCTTCGATGGGGGGGACATTGAGAACACTTAAGTTTACCATGTAATTCAACAGACTTGACTTTACTATTAAATCAGGTTATGCATTTACCTCTGTTCAATAATATTACATTTTGGTGCAGGTGCTGCAACCTCTGAGATGCATTAACTACTACCAGATCACTCATGGTAATCCTCATTCATTTGAGCACAGGCACGAGGAGGATTATGGGAAATGTAGGAGAAAATGCACTTCTCCCTTCTCTTGTTCCGATACACAAAAACACTTCAGACTGTTTTTACAGAATATATTTATATTTTTCCACTCTTGTATGATACACTTTGATTCATTCTTATCTCGCAGTAAGGAGTAGTATTGATAATGTTTGCACATTTTATGTCAAGTATATGTGGCAGCTGATTGGTGGATGTGAGGTGATGTCTGAATCCTGGACTCTGACTGGTTCAGTTATAATGTAAATTGAAGCTATATGAAGAGCAACAGACTGTTTATTTTCTCAACTTTTTTTTATTTAAAGTTTTGCAATGTTTTTTTTTTCTGTACACCATTATCATGAAAAACAGAAACGGCTGTTCGGTTTTAAAACAAGGAACCTCTCGTGTAATCAATGCTGATGTGTTTACTGGTGTATTTTCAGGATGAAAACGAAGCATAAGAAATTGAAGAGGTCATAATCTGAATCTGAGTTAGGTTTGTGGTGTTAAAGGCTGTGTACAAAAATTACTTTTTGAAAACATTGGTACTTCTCTCTCCCGTTCCTGTTTATCCCTCATACTTGCTTTCATTTTCTTTCTTTTTTTGCACTATTTTGGAAAGTTGGAAAGCACCTCATCCCCTGAACTGCTTGCCTTCACCTGTTTGAAAGATGTTTGGAGCCAGTCAAGATTCAGCATTAACCTCCTCAGGTTCTGTTTGTTTAGAAAGGAGTTGACTAGATGAGTTAATTTTGTCTATTAATTTCCTTTTCATTTCACACGGTTTGTTTGTTTATTTTTTGTATCAGGGATCTGTTGTCATGTGACAGCCTCAATCGGTTCAGTGACAATAAGAGTGAAGATGGTCAAAATGTTAGACGTCGTTAACGTATGTTCGTGTCCATTTTTTTTCTACACATTTTGAATTGTTTTTATAATAAAGGTGTAAAAAAAACCTGTGTTTTAGTTTCTATCTGATCTCTCCCGGCCAAAAGTAACTATGATGCATCATTTATTTGTTTAGAAATATGATCATATTTCAGGCAGCCCGCTATCTTTCTCCTCGGCTGTTTGGCTCGTGACGTCATCGCGATCGCTGACCTGAGCGCGTGACTGTGACATCACTCCAGTTGTTTGGAGAAGCCGGAAGTGAATTCAGGAAAATTACAACAAGCAGAGCAGGGGACAGTTAGTGATCCTCACGAAGAGCTTGCCGAAGACTGGACTGGAAACTACCGCCGTCTAATCGCCACACTTGTTGAAGAAGCAGCCGAACCGATCCTAACATGGAAAGTATCCTCGCGGACTGAAGGGGTCGGGCCCGGGATGCACTTTGTCGATGGGACCATAATCACTTTTAGTTATTTGTGGGTTTAACTTTGTGTTGGCTGTGTTTTAGTATATACTAATAGGTCGGGTCGTATTATATAGTCGGGATTTCTTTTCTCGATTTAAGAGATCGATTTAGAGAATGGGTTTTATTATGTTAACGTTAGCGTAGTAAAACGATGCAAGTCGGTAAGTTAAACTAGTGTGTGAGCTCCTCGTACTGTTTTTTTTTTTCTTTCTCTGTCTATATAGTTAAAAGTGATCATTTTGGTAATTGCGTTATCAAAAACATCGTCAAATTCCGCCAGGTACTACTGTGACGTAGAATTACGTAATGTCTCCGCCTATGAGGTGTTGAGATGAACAGCCTGTCAGACAGGTTTGTTCTGTTTCCAGACAGTGTACTTTGTTTATAATGTCATTGTTACAGTGCTGAGGTGTGTGCATTTTCTTTAAAATCTGTTGAAGGTATCAGATACTAACACAAACACTGCAGGTCTTGTTAAAGCTTTTCCTTGACTTTTGACTTCAGAGAATTTGTTTAACCTCAAGTTTGCAGCCAAAGAACTCCAGCGTAGCTCCAAGAAATGCGACAAAGAAGAGAAAGCAGAGAAGGCCAAGGTCAAGAAGGTAAGCAGACAAACAAAATCAAAACATCAATAAAGCTGCAAGCAGGGTTCGAGCATCGTTAAGGCCTTTGAGGTTGTATATGCTGGTAATGTATGGCTGACACTGAGGCACTTTGAAACTGGACAATAGGCTCACACACACTCGCACAGAGAAATGAAATGAAATGGGTAAACTATTATATTAATACAAACACACAGGTATACATTCACACACTTGCCCCCAGTTTCACAGACAAGGTTTAAGCTAGTCCCAGACTAAATGGCATGTTTGAGCTGTCTCAGATGAAAAGATCTTGCCAGTGTCATTGTTCTGTGTTAAGATGCACACCTGTAATATTTTCTTATAAAACATTTTTGTAAAAGTTGCTTGAATATCTTAAATTAACTAATGCCTAGTCCTGGTTTAAGCTAAGCCCTGTTTGTGAAACCGGGCCGTTGTGTTGCAATTTTAGATAGATTTTAGAAGATTTAAAGATTTAATGTTTCTGTGAATATATGAACATGTTCTAAAATTTGAGGTTATTTTGAATAGAAAATACTGTTTTTGAGGCATTTTTAGCTGTTATAGCGCCACCTATTGTCTGATCTCCATGAAACTTTGCATAATTATTAAGAGTCCT
>JAUMHI010000073.1:1812169-1823450 GCA_032359435.1 Enteromius unitaeniatus
AAGGACAAAATGAATTTTTTTTTTTTAATTATTGATCTAGAGAGAGATTATTACTGCAGTGGTTTGATCAAGATTGAGTAAAAAACCAGGGACTAGTTCGCAAAAGTAGGTTTTTAACATATTAGTTAAAATTAATGAACGATTTGATTGACAGCAATGGTTCTTGAGGCAAAGTTGCTCATTAAGAGATTTATCAAATGATATGCAAATCGTATGAATGTGTGAAACACCACGAGATTACAGGGCAGAAAAAAATCATTAGCGCCAAATAGTGGCCGATTTCTTTCAGAATTCTTACAGACCTTTAGGGCCATGAGTTGAACATGCCCACCGAGATTCTTTCTAAACAACCTCCGTTAACCTTGTCTAATAAGTGCTCAAACTTAATTGGCCGATGGCAGCCATGTTTTTTGAGATGCGCCAATATCCTCATATAGCAGGGGTGGGGAACCCTGGTCCTCGAGGGCCGCAATCCTCTACGTTTTTCCTACAACCCTGCTTCAAAACACCTGACTCAAATCAAATGGATCCAACAGCCAATGAAGTTCTGCACAATCACTAGTTACAGATTATTTCTGCAGTGGTTTGGTTTCGATCGGGTGAAAAACCTAGGACTAGTTCATAAAAGTGGGTTACGGATACAGCTCAATTTTGCAGGAAAACAGTGCGTCTTAGATCGAAAATCGGTTCTTTGTGTCTGAGTAGCGAGGACAACAACTACCATCTGACCAAGTTACACGCTACGTGCTCAAACCCCTAATTAGCAATTGAATGACATTTAGACACTTCATCTGTTCAGAAAAAGTAACTTTCGCATGTAGCATCGTTATCCAACACATTTGGATAAATGCTGAGGTTTTAAGAGTTGCTTTATGATTATTATGTATGGCATTATATTAATATAAAAGTCAAAATATCTAAAACATACTTGAGGGAGAAAACTAACCACATTTGGCTGTACTTAAGTATTTAAAAGTAAATCTTTTTTTAGCTTCTGAACTTGACAAATCAGGCCAAGTTCTTCTCATTGATGTTAGAAACTTTGTAAAGCAAGCTGATTATCAGTTCTGCTTACAATTAAGCTAATCCATTTTCTGCCATATGTATGTATTTGCTTTTAGCCTTAGACTGTGCTTTGGTGCCCAGTGTCTCAACGAACCACTGCTTCTGTCTGTGTAACTTAGGCAATCCAGAAGGGCAATACGGAGGTTGCCCGGATACATGCAGAAAATGCCATTCGCCAGAAGAACCAATCAGTGAACTTCCTCAGAATGAGTGCAAGAGTGGATGCGGTGGCTGCGCGGGTACAGACAGCAGTCACCATGAACCAGGTGCGCAAATTGCTTTTTCCTTTTAAAATAGACATACTTAAGTAATTATCCACTAGATTTAATAAACTTTTGATTTTTATTCTCCAGGTCACCAAATCTATGGCTGGGGTGGTGAAGGGCATGGATTCAACCCTGAAGAGCATGAACCTTGAGAAGGTGAAGGGGCGACCTATTTTCATTGAGCAGCTCATAAAAGCTTCTGCCGTGATCTGATTTGACTGGCAGTATTAATTCCCTGTGTTGTGATTGGTCAGATTTCAGCTCTCATGGATAAGTTTGAGCGTCAGTTTGAAACTCTGGACGTACAGACGGCTCAGATGGAAGACACCATGAGCAGCACCACAACACTCACTACACCACAGGTGATGCATGCACACGCTTTCTACAGTAAGATCAGATATACACTGATATAGTTGGTTTTCCTTTTGTGACACTGTGCTGTGTTTTAGGGTCAAGTCGATGCTCTGATGTTGGAAATGGCGGATGAAGCCGGGTAAGAACATTTAAAATGCTGAGATTCTTTTTATTTTATTTTATTTTAATGCACACATACTACCATTCAAAGGTTTGGAGTTGTACATTTTGATTGATGTTTTTGAAAAGTCTCTTATGCTTACTAAGGCTGTACTAATTTGACCTGAAATACAGTAAAAAGAGAAACAGTGTGAAATATGGTTAAAATGTAGAATAATTGTTTTCTATTTTTATGTATTTTAAAATGTGGACCACAAAACCATTCATTAGGGTCATTTTTATAAAAGATTTATAATCCGAAGAAATGTGCTTTCCATTAATGTATGGTTTGTTAGAATAGGACTCAATTTGAGATGCATTGATTTGAAAAATCAGGAACTAAAGGGTGCAAAACGAATGAAAATATGATCAAAATATTGAGAAAATCACCTTTAAAATGATAAAGGTTTGTGTTTTGGTAGTCCCAAACAAAAAACACTTTACATTTCTTATAATATGCATTTATTTTTACCTTATTTGATTAATTTTTCTGAATCCCTTTGGTGATTTCATTTAAAGCAGTGTTTGTGAGCTTTAAATGCTCCAAAAGCGGCACTTAGTGGCAAAGAATGAATCTGCATTTACATTCAGACCAACAGAAAAAAAAACAAGTGTTCAGACAATATGCTAATGTTTCATGCTGACATCAACCAAACGGCTTGGGACACATTTTAAAAACATTTTTGTTTCAATGATCCAGTCGACTCTTTTCTTTTGCGAGACAATAGCTTTATACACTGTGCACTCAGATTTAAAAACTTTGCAGGATGTTTTCATTCTCAGAGAGTTGTTTTTCACACTGCAAGGTCATTTTCAAAAATCTGTAACAGGGGCGCTTGAACATCCCAATGATTTTTGCCATGAAAGAAAAATTTATAATTTTGACTCATAAAATGGATATTGCTACAAATATGCAGTACCTGTGCAACATAGGTCACATTTATTCCTGTGGTGGCAGACTGAATTCTGAGCACCATTACTCCAGTCCTCAGTAAAAAAAAAATGTATATGAATGATAAAAAAGGATACGCTGCTTGCTTTTCTGTGGAAATAGTGTACTATTAATTCTCACTACTACTACTACTACTACTAAATCCTATATCTATGATTCAATTGTTTATTTAATGTGACAATTTAATTAGTCAATAACTACCAATATTTAGTTAATGAACTATTTTTTTTATAACTCAACCCAATTTAGTACAGAAATGTAAGATAAAAACCAATGTCTATACTTGGGTGTTTAGGCTGGACCTCAACATGGAGCTTCCTCAAGGTCAGACAGGATCAGTGGGAACCAGCGTAGCGTCTGCAGAACAGGTATTACAACAGACACTTGAATATAGAAATATGGACAAACTCGTTTCAGATATGTTATCTAATGGTTTTACATTTGTCTTGTCACTACAGGACGAGCTCTCTCAGAGACTGGCCAAACTCAGAGACCAGGTTTAAGGAGAACTGGGTGCGTGTGAATGTGTGTGTGAAAGAGAGAATGTGTATATGCAGGTTTGAAAGAAACATATCCCCTGTTTACTGACCCCTGGAAATATTGGCCTCATTGTTTATTTGTGTTCAGTTTTCTTTGTATGCCGTTGAGGATGGGTGTGCAGCTTTCATTGTCTACATTTACACACAGGAAACTAGTTGATTAGATAGAATGACAAATATTACGTGGTAACACTGCTGGCATAAGGTTAGTTCTGGACTCCTGCTCTGAACTCAGTAATAAGTGGATTAAAGATTATTTTACATTTCTATGTAAGAATGCGTTCATGTTTTTATACCTGGTTGTCTTTCAAATAGCTTTTATGCCAGTGTAGCTACATGAACCTACACCAGCGCTGATATCTGACAAATGTTCAGTAAAATTGTGACTTCTGTTTCTTCTTGCTGCACACACGGTTGGCCTCTGCTTTGATGGATTGCGGGAATCTGTCATTTAAAATGCATGTGATCAAGATGATGGTTTGAATAAAGTCTCATCGTTTTGTCCAAAGCAGTAAAATCCCCAGTTTATCAGATTATTTATGTCGTATGTCTATAAAGAAACCCTGAACTTTGTTCAGTTTTTTATTTTGGTTTATTCAAAATGTAAAAAAAAAAATAGCTTTTGGCAATGTACGGCTCAATCAGCTGACTCAAATGAGAACATATATATGTTTGTGTATATAAATAAACATTTTGCAAATTCTTTTCTTTGTTATTTTTGCTTTATTAGGCAAATCAGTTTTTCTTCAGAGATATGATGATGATACTGGTTTTCAGACTTGGTTCAATGACTGTGTGATTGGCCTGTTGGGCCTTGAGTCACAACAGAGAAGGGATGATTTTATTGGTCCATTGGGCTTCAGAGTTTAAACAGTGAGGGGTTTTGATGTTTTGATTGGTCCATTGGGTTCAGAGTTAGCAGGGCTGAGCAGCTGTTACTGGTACACTGGATCTGGAGTCTAAGGAGAAATGAGCTGCTCAGAAACCAAAACCAAGCATATTCAGATCATTTCCCATTTTTAATCTTACCTGTTTTTGTGTGGGCACCTGTATATGCACACATTTATTGTAGAAGGTAATAAATCAGAGTCCTTGTCTTCATAGGGGCAGTTTCCCGAACAGGGTTTAAGACTAGTCCTAGATTAAAATAAATGCTAAGAGATGTCTAAACTGGAAAAAGCTTGCAGTGAGATATCTTAAAATACATTATTGTCATTGTTTGGTCTAAAAATGCTCACAGATAATGCATTTTTGTAGGACATGTTTCTAAAAATTCTTAAATGTCCTAAATTAGCAAAGACATAGTCCTGGCTTAATCTAATTCCTAACCAGGAAACCGGCCCATAATTTTTAATTATGTGAAAAGTTTTTGTATTTGCAATTATGTGGTGTAGTAACCGAGATATGTTCCTAGACTTCCAGTAATATGTATATTTGTTGCAATAGCAAAAATTAAGAATTTTTATTTTAAGTAATGGTCATGCTGTAAATATATCAAAACAATTTTTATATATTTATCTTAAATCATAAATTAAGGGAAAGCATATTTATTCAGCTGATAATGATGTATAAAATATATATAAATAAATTGACCCTTTTGACTGGTTTTGAGGTCAAATATTCCTAATATTTGTGGATTTCCAAGGTAATTTATTTCATATTAGCAAATTCGTCTAATCCCTTCAGCAAAAGACCTCATAATACACAAATACAGACAACAAGGTAAAACAAGGGTAAACTCTGGCAGTGTTTTACATGACAGAGGTATTTGTAGTAATGAAAACAGCTCTTGTCCATGCTATTTCAGTTCAGTGTTCCTGAAAATGTCACTAATTTATGTGACCATCTTTCATTTTTTCTCCTCCCATTCTCTCTTTCCCTGCCCCTGTATACCCAGCCTTTCTATCTCACCCACTCTCTCTAGCTACCTCTTTTGCTGGAGTGACTTAACCGCTAGAGATGAGAAAGTGAGATGATATGACCGATCATAATATTATTGTATTTACACAGAGAGTACATAAATAGAGAACTGTACATTTCTAGTATGAAGATCAGAAACACACTTTGTACGTTTCTTGTTGAGCATAAGGATGTAATATGGACCAAGATTCGAGAGTTTTTGGGGATCCTGAAGAAGAGGAGCCGCTGAAGGTGAGTCAGGGAATTTGTCTTAGACATGCAAAAAAGTTTATTTTTAATGTATTTCTCAAGTTTATATACACATAATTTATCGTAAACAGAATTTTCTTTATTGACTATGAGTTTCATAAATTTTTGTATTAAATTTTTTTCATATATTTTTTTTTTTGTATTTGTAATATTTTTAATTAAAATAACATTTATGTTTTCTCAATATTTATGACAAATTGTTTTTTGTTTAACTTATGTTATGCTTGAGAACAACATTTATATAGCTCTTACAGTTCTTTTCCTTTTAAATATATAAATATTTATATATATATATATATATATATACGTGTTTTAGTTTTTAAAACCAAAATTTGTACTTAAAAACTAAAACTCTAGCATTAGCTGTGAGTGTGTCTTAAGAACTTGTGTTAGCAACCATGATTTCTCATGAGACATTAGCTTTGTGTGTTGGTCCTCTGGGAAGAGCTGTGTGTCACTCTATGTTCTGTGTTTCTTTAATGATGGGATAATTAACAAAAACATTGTTAACATTCATCTAGACATCCGTCCGTTAAGCCATCTATCCATCAGTCCATAAGCCACTCCATCATTAACCATGAGATAATTCCTCAGTTCTCTTTTGAAGCATTAGTTATTAAATCTCTAGCTGTCCCTCTCTCCCAGTTCTGTCTATATCCTACGGTAAGCTGAGGTAATCGTCATAGTGACCACATTCCCAGATGGGAGGTGTTTGCTGGTAACTCCCCTGACCTGCTGTCCCTCTGCTCTTCACCACTGACTGCGACATGCGCTCAGGAGAAGTGTGAAGGGCCATGTTCTGCTGAAGTCTAGCGAGCGTCAGAGGAATGTAATGGCACATGCAGTGACAAGATCACACTGACACATTTGGGGATAAAATTTGGCCCAACTGGGGTTAGCTAACTCTAACAAAATATCTTTTTGGAGACTATGTTTTAGCAAACTGTTCCTAAATTGGGCTATATAAACGTTGGTTGTATTATTATTATGTTATATATTTAACTGTAGGTTATGTGACAGGTGTAATGTATGGTAAGTAAAGGTGTGTTGTGCGCAGGGCTACAGTATGACGGGGCCGTCGGCTGCTGAGGGATCTCCCTGCTCTCATCGACTCTCTGTGCAAACTCAAGACGACGAGCAGGACCGAGCAGAGAGTGTGCTCAGCAGGTGTGTGTCTATGTAGATTTATCTACATCATAATATCAAATTTGATTTTTATTTTCTACTTTATCAATACTCTATCAACAGCAGGTCAGGTTGTCATATCCCTCAAAACTGAGCTGTCTGTGCTGTTTGCATTAACCTAACACCGCAAACTTTATAATCTATACAGTACGTGACGTAAAGGAAAATTGAATATTTAGCTACATAACTAAAAATAAATATTTAACTCATTCATTCATGACTAAGTCATGTGATTTAACAAACCACTACCATTTCTAACTTTGGGATCAATAACATGTTTTTTCCTGGAAGAAAGTATTTTTTATTCAGCATGGGTAGCAAGCATTGCATTGGTCAGAAGTACAAATTAAAATGTACAAATTATTTTACTTTGCGATGTTTACTAATAAATGCCCTTCTTTTGAGTGATCTATTTATTAGAGAATCTTGAGAAAAATATTAGGCAGAACTGTTGATAATTGTACATTGATAAAAATAAAAATGAGCATCCAATCAACATGAAACTACATTTTAAAATATCTTAAAATTGTAATTTCAAATTTTATAAATAATTCACAATATTACTGATTTAATGTATTTTTGAAATGAGAGACTTCTTGTAAAGTCATTCAAAATCTTACAGGCCCCAAACATTTAATTGAAAACGGCTTGGGACTCGTTTTTAAAAATGACTCGTTTCAATGATTCAGAGTATTGTCACTTTCTTTGAAGAGACAATAACTTGATTTCTTGATAAATTGTAAATCAACTGTAAATGCATTCAATAATATGTTGCTTTCTGTTACTCTCTCAGGTCTCAGTCTGCGTGTGATGACACCTCATCTGAGCTGCAGCGAGTAGCGGCCCTAGAGCCTCAAGATGCGCCGTCCAGAAACTCCTTTAGAGGAAGAGGAGCCCTGTCCAGGTTCAGCGTCCACACAAACATGCACAAACACATTCTCACATGTGTCTGGATAATAACTTTTTCTCTTGTGTTGTCAGGCTGGTGAGTCTGGTGGTGACTCTGAGAGACTGGGCACACAGGAGTCTGATAGAGGAGGAGGAGAGACCCGATTCCTTCCTAGAGAGATTCCGGGGACCCGAGGTACGAGCTCCACCCAGTCGAAGGAGCAACAACCAACCAGACGCCAATGGAAACACGAAGGGAAACACAAAGTAATATTACAGTTGGGACACAGTTGCAATGACAAATGGAAATTAAAAGCAAATAATCTGCACACTGAGGGAATAAATTTGATAACTTGTGTTTCAAATTTGTGTTGTTTGACAGGAAGCAGTGGGAGACATTTATAGTTTCTCCCTCTGATGATATTTACTACTATTGGCTGTTCTTCATCGCTGCTGCTGTGCTTTATAACTGGGTACTGCTTGTGGCAAGGTTTGACTTTTCACCTAGTCATTCTTTACGTATTCATCATTACCCTTTGTTAATGTGCACTTAATAAACCTTTAAGAGAGCACAGTCCCCTGTGTCGGTGTGTTTGTTTCTGTGGCGTAACTAATTGCTACAATGTTGCAAGGCTCTTTTGTTACGCCTGTCAGTCTTACACAAACAGAGAACCCTCTGAGACCCCTGCTTGAGTAACTGTACAGATTTGTATCTGCTGGTTTTCCTAGTTGTCATGGTTCTCAAGTTCTTTCTCCTCTTCCTCTGTGTGTACAGAGCATGTTTTGATCAGCTGCAGAGTGAGAATCCTGTTGTCTGGCTGGTTTTGGACTATTTGTGTGACTTTGTCTACATAATGGATTCATGTATGCGGCTAAGAACGGGTATATACACACACACTCAAAATTCCTGATTTATAACCACACATTATCTTAATAATTAGATTAATTTAGTGCCTTCACTCACAAAACATCGAGGATAACAGTTTCATATTATCATATTATTATTGCATTTTGCAAATTGCAATTACAAAAGTTGTCCATTTTGCTACAAAAAATGTGTGCTGTTGGGCTGGTTCATGTTTATTTAAAGTTGGCACAAAATGAAGATTCATCATATGGATTTTTTTTTCATGTACAATTGCAAAATTAAATCCAAGACAATTTATTAAATATATTGTCAATACTTTAGTAACATGCTGGTTAGGTATGTTGAAGCATGGCTGCTGGTTTGAGCTGGTTTAAGCTTGTCCTTTACTTTTTGTGAGCTGGTTTAAGTTAGTCTTTAGCTGGTCAATGAACTGGTTTAAGCTGGTCTTGAGCAGTCTTAAGACCATCACATGACCAGCTAATATTTATATTCTGAAATTACCTCTTATTATACACTGTATGCCCTCTCAGGTTACCTGGAGCAAGGACTTCTGGTGAAGGACTTGGCGAAACTCCGAGACAGCTACATTCACACATTTCAGTTCAAACTGGACATTATCTCCATCCTCCCCACGGACCTGGCATACATCATCTTAGGCATCAATACACCACAGCTACGCTTCAACCGTCTCTTGCGCTTCTCTCGTATGTTCGAGTTCTTTAATCGGACAGAGACAAGAACCAACTACCCAAACATCTTCCGCATCTGGAACCTGGTTCTCTACATTCTGGTTATCATCCACTGGAATGCCTGCATCTTCTATGCCATCTCGAAGTCTCTAGGTTTTGGGTCAGATGAGTGGGTTTATCCCAACATCTCATCCACAGAAGAAGGAGCTCTGAGGCAGAGCTACATATACTGCTTCTACTGGTCCACGCTGACCCTCACCACCATCGGTGAGATGCCACCACCGGTACGGGATGAGGAATATGTGTTTGTGGTGTTCGATTATCTTGTTGGCGTCTTGATTTTTGCCACCATTGTAGGTAACGTGGGTTCCATGATTTCTAATATGAATGCCACTCGGGCAGAGTTCCAGGCACGGATCGATGCTATTAAGCATTACATGCACTTCCGCAAAGTAAGTCGCCATCTTGAGACACGTGTCATCAAATGGTTCGACTACCTGTGGACGAATCAGAAAGCAGTGGATGAACAGGAAGTCTTAAAGAATCTTCCTGACAAGCTACGTGCAGAAATTGCTATCAATGTTCATTTATCCACTCTAAAGAAAGTGCGCATCTTTCAAGATTGCGAGGCCGGACTGCTAGTAGAACTGGTTTTAAAGCTACGCCCCCAAGTGTACAGTCCTGGCGACTACATCTGCCGAAAAGGAGACATTGGGAAAGAGATGTACATCATTAAAGAAGGAAAATTAGCAGTTGTTGCTGATGATGGAGTGACACAGTTTGCATTGCTAACGGCTGGGGGTTGCTTTGGGGAGATTAGCATTCTTAACATTCAGGGCAGTAAAATGGGAAACCGGCGGACTGCTAACATTCGCAGCATCGGCTACTCTGACCTCTTCTGTCTTTCAAAGGACGACCTTATGGAGGCTGTAACCGAATACCCAGACGCACAGAAGGTTCTGGAGGAGCGTGGAAGGGAGATACTGAGAAAGCAGGGGCTTCTTGATGAAAGCATCGCACAGGGAGGGTTGCTAGTCTTGGATACTGATGAGAAGGTCGAACGTCTGGAGGGCTCACTGGATGTTCTGCAAGCACGATTTGCACGGTTGCTCGGGGAGTTCACAGCCACTCAAAGCAGACTGAAGCAAAGAATCACAGCGCTTGAGAGACAGCTGTGTCACACGGACCTTGGGCTTATTTTAGATCAAGAGATGGACTCTGAGAGTAATGGTAACACACCAAGAGCCAACTCCACTACATAGATCTGCTCATCCAAATCATATAAAGATTATGTGAATCTATGTCACAGGATTATACTTCTAGCTGCGCACATATTCACATTTACAGACATTTGCTTCTTCAAACATGTTGCAATGACCTCCAGCTTTTAGACTGATTTTAGACTTGGTTTTTCCAAGTATTGCCTTTAATGGGTTTAAGGAAGACACCATATATAGTTTCCTAAAATGAAAATGAGGCTGTGAGGGAAGTCTTTATATATACCATCAGTGTTGTTATTGTTAAAAACGTAAACTGTTACATTTGTTATTTTCACTAATTGAAATGATGGTGAAATAAAATTCATACATCCATTCTCCAAACTATTATGTTTACCCCTGGTTTCACAGAAAAAGCTTAAATGCAAATCTGATCTGTTTCAACTAAAAGAGACTTGCACTGATTGGTCTTAAAACATGTCAGTGCCTTAGTTTTTGTCTTAGGATGTGCACAAATAATGTTTTTTTTTCCCTCAAGGCATGTTTATAAAAATTACTTAAATGTCCTAATTAAACTATGGTCTAATCATGGCTTAGGCTATAAAACTGTCTATAAAACTGGGCAATAGCATATTAAATTAAAACATGGCATAAAAACTTTATTATATTATATTTTTATACAACAAGCCATTGAGCAAAACTTTATTGTTCTAACTGTATATTAATTGGATTAATATGTTTTTTTTATGTTTCAAATTTTCTATTAGCCTATGCTCTCAACCTTAAATGAAGAAATGTTAATTCATGCGTTTATGACCTTGAGGTTAGACTATTGTAATATTTTATTTGGTGTTTGTTCTGCACACTTGATAAATAGACTACAGCTGGTTCAAAATGCAGCAGCTAGAGTCCTTACTAGAACCAGGAAGT
>JAUMHI010000073.1:1832148-1860030 GCA_032359435.1 Enteromius unitaeniatus
TGTAACTGAGTGCTGAAATGAGTAATCTTACCTGATACTGATATTACAATAGCCAATCTTAACAGTTTATGTGATCTGGCTCTTTATTTGTATTTATTTATTTATGTTATATATCAAAATATATTAAATGTGCGTGTGGTAAAAGGATGTACGGCGTATCGTGTTGACTAAAACACTCAAGAAAACGTGTTGTAATAAAATATCACAGACATTGCGTTCAGACTCAGAATTATCACAGAGGTTGTGAGAGAAAAACACAGACATGGCAGATTGGGATGGGATTAAAATCACCAAGTACCTCTGTGAAACAAAACATTCTCTATATATATAATATTATTAGTATATATTATTAAACTTATATCCACTTTAATCTCAAAGTAAATGCTCACTTTGAGATTTAATACAGACTGTACTTAAAAGTGCTAATTAAATTCTAATCAATTATTAGTGTTGAAAAACTGTCAATAATATTGAAAATATTATTTTCTACATTAAATATAATTTATTCATGTGAGGGCAAAGCTAAATTATAAGCAGTTGTTACTCCAGTCTTTAGTGGCTCATGATCCTTCAGAAATCATTTTTATATGCTCATATGGTGCTTAGAAAATATTTTGTCGTCTTATTCTAGTCGAACGCCGTTCTACTGCTAAATATTGTTGTGCAAACTGTGGCACATTTTTGTATATGAATGCGTTATAGCTTTGTCTAATTTGTAATTGCAGGAAGCCCTGGACCATGAGCTGACTGGGTCCAAACGTGGTTGTGGAGAAACACACAAGCCAAAAGCGAGGAGCAGGAAAAAAAAGGGAGTATCATCACAGAGCCCTGGACTCACTAAAAAGCTAGTGGTTAAACTCACTCCTGTACCGGTCAGCCCACAACCCATCAGCAGATCGTGTCTTTCTATTCATCCATCTCCTGAGAGACAAGCAATAAAGAGTGAGGTGACAGATGGAGCACTGGAAGAAAGAGAGACAATGGTAAACATAGAGAAGGGGATGGAAATGCAGGAAATGACTGAGAGAGGAGAAGATGTGGAGAATTATTGTGCAAATAATGACGAGGAGGAAGAAGATGAGGAAGAGGACCAAACAGACCCCAAAAATGTGTCTTTATCAGAGGAGAATAAGCGCTCCCCACGTGTGAAAACTACACCACGTCGGCGGCGGGCGAACACTAGTGCCACAGCTGAGCATGCCGGTTCAGCTGAGGATGACTCTGATTCTGACGAGGTGCCTGAAGTGCTGCTCCAGACTGCTGCTGCAATGGCAAACAGTGAGGAAGAGGGTTTGGTTGGTAGCAGTTGGGACGGGAATGGGGACGAGATTAACCAGCAAGTCAGAAAGCAGCGTCTCTTTGGACTTGTAAAAACAACACCTCCAGACAGAGGCTCTCGTAAGCGGAATCTCAAAGAGAGATCCTCATCTTCCTCGTCCTCGTCTTCTACGTCTTCAGGGGGGGGCTCCCAGGACCAGGGGTCAGTGGTCAGAATGACCAGGGGAAGGGCCCGCAAAGTTGCGAGGATGACAGAACAGAGCGGGAGTTCGTCCAGTGAGGTGGGAGGACAGGAACTGGACAGTGGGCCGAGCAGCGACTCTGATGATCAGAGGATCAAGCCGCTGACGGAGGACGTCACTTTGCTGGGCTCTGGAAATTTCCAGCAGTCTTCTGGTGAGTTTGGTGCAAAAGCAAACTTTGACGGTTATTCTCTTGATACAGTAAGATCGTTAAAACGTCATTATTATACAAAAGTGTACAATGAATGTTGGGGCTGGGATGATGCGTCGATGCCGTATCGATTTTGAGATTTTCCGAATGCATATCGATTCCTCTGGAATCTGTCAATCAATCACCTTTATTTCTATAGCGCTTTTAACAATACAGGTTGTGTCGAAGCACTAAACGGTATCAAATTGAAGAATAGAGTGTCAGTAGGGGTGAGCCACATCGCGAGATGCGACTGGTCTCGTGAGAACTTAGCGATATCCTCGTGATGGTGCAATAAAACTGCTGCCGTGTTCTATTTATGATGTGCTGACACAAATTCTAAATGGTTTACAATGGTCGCTTTATCGCATCCAGTGTAGGCAGACTCAAGACCACGTCCACATAGCTTTCAAAATATATTCAGTCATGGATTAGTGTGGACGAGCTCGATTATATGCACAATGCCACCAATTGACTTGAGCTCTTTCAGCATTTTTCTGGCGCATACATGCGGACAATCTGTGCAGCCACAAAAAATACTTTTTTGAGACCACACAGAGCCCTCCTAATGACATAATGCAGACGGCCATAGTATACTTTGGCCTTTAAGCTGGCACGAGTTCGGCCTGATTTTCTGAAGCTTTTTTGAAAAAATCGCTTGGCCTGCTTTTAAAGGAAAATGTTATTTGTTTTTATTTATACTATTTTCAATTTTGTTATTTATTGTTAATTACTTGCCTGTCAGTTTGTGGCAAAATATTTTGCAGTGTTCACATGTTGTTTATTACTGCATGTAATTCATTAAGATTTAAAAAAATTAAAGTTGATTACAAAATGCACCTACATTTTTTTTTGGACTGTTTTTGTTGAATAAAATCTTTCCCAATATATTTTATCATTAAGGATTAAAAAAAAAAAAAGGCTAAAAGTCTTGTGAACCCAGTGTCTCGTCACACCCCTAAGTGTCAGTAATGCATAATGACAAGATGACACTCAATTTTCGGGAAAAGGCATTTCATTATTGAATGGAGGTACGTCGTTGTCTCGATCAACTCAATTTAAATAGAATTTTTGTAATCAAATCAATTATAATCGTGGAAATTAAGTATCCCCAACTAAGCAAGCCAGAGGCAACAGTGTTAGGAAACCAAAACTTCATCTGTGAGAAAAAAGGAGGGGAAAAAAAAAAAGGCTCAGCTGGGTTGCCAGTTCTCCTCTGGCCAGATGAAACCAGCACTTAATTTTCAGTTCAGTTTCAAATGCAGCCATGTCAGATTGTGTGTTTCTGATTCCCTTAATCTATCTCTCATTTCACAATTCGTGATGCATAGCGTCCCAGCCCTAATGTATGTTTGATACATTTTTATTGCCATTTTTCAGTAGCAAAACGGTTGTTGTTGTTTTTGTTTTGTTTTTTTTTCAATATATATTTTAATCATTTACTCTCTCTTCCTGTCTCTAGGTGATGAGATGGACATCCAGCCAGGTCCGTCTTTGTCTGTGGAGGACGATGATTTAGAAAATAGGTACGATTCTGTCTACATCAGGGCCACACACACTTTCCCATCACAGGCCTTCTCCACTGGAGTCCAGCTGTCCCAAACTCACTACAGCGAGAGCTTCGATCCAAACCTCGTTTAAAAGCACTCAAGCAAGCATTCTGTACATTCACACGCACCGCCGCTAGACAGTGCTTTTGAACATGTCTCACTCAACCACGTTTTTTTTTTTTTGCTCGATCAACACTGTTCGATTTTTATTTCCCCACAGTTTCTTCCGCACGCAGTAGAGAGAATCTGTAACCGTAGGCACACACCGCCCATCAGTGGTGAAGCTCTGAGACCTCACTGTCTAATGGAAGTCAGTGAACCAACTCTGGAGAAGCTCCTGTGTTTGAATTCCCCTTCACTGACACAGACCATTGCATGTCTTTGGCAGTATTTCTACTAGCCACACTCTTCCTCTTTACTGTGCTGCTAATAAAGCTTTTAAGAGAGTAGAACGAGTCTAAACCTCTTTGCTCGGATCTAATGGATCCTGTGTTCAGAAAGACAGACAACTTCTTGTGTTTGTGTTTTAGGGCTCAGCTTCCGGGTTCTCATGCTGTAATGTTTTCGGTCAGTCAGAACAAAGGCTGTGTGGTTTGCTAACGGTAGGTGTTACAGTAGTTTCACATAAATAATACTTTTGTAATTGACAGTGAAATGTCATTATTGGTGGAATTCAAGTGAACAAACGTGTGTTGGATTGCAGATATAGATGCAGCTAGTGCAGTAATAGCATTTGTTGAACGCAGTTCTTTTTCAGGAGATTAATTCTGCCACAGCAGAATTTAAGCTTTTTAAGCTGAAGATGCATTTGTATTGGTCTAAACCGCATTTGTTAATGTTTTGGCTCCTAGTTACTTGCGTATTGTCGGTTCAATATTTAATTTTCACATCTTCAGCACAGGTTATATGTCCTCATGAATTTGTGAGAAGGTCAAGAGTTTTAGCATCCCGTATTAGCAGGTGGTGATGGATGTTAGGGTTTGGAAATGTGGAGGGACAGGGAAACTTGACTCTACATGTAGTGTTTTTGGTGCTTCAATACGGTAGCTTAGATTGGAGCCATCACCCAGCAGTCGGTGCATGCGCTCACACACACACACACAGAGTAATGGTGCACGCTTACGCAGTGTACATTTAAGGCGGATTTTTTTTCTTAAATATTTATATGAATAAAAATTGTTAAAAGGCTGAATGTACGCTAAAGAGCAGTGATTGCTTTGGTGGACCTGGCTTTGATTTGTGTTAGAAAGTTCACGGGGCAGCAGGAGGTGACAGTGATGATGCTCACTCAGGCTGAACATGCAGTTTGTAAGAGTTTGTGTAGTCAGTTGTTAAAAGCACTGTGTTTTGAGAATAAAGAGCATAGTCTTCACTCTCACACGAGAGGTTTCTGTGTCTTATTTGCATGGTTCTTACAGAGAGGCAATAAACACTTATTTATTATTTCTCTTGTTCTCTGTCCCCTCCCCCCGTTCCCGTTTCGTCTCTCTTTCTGTAGCTTAACAGGGTTCCCACGCATCCTGGAAAACCTGGAAAACCTTGAATTTTGTAATGCGATTTTCCAATAATGGATAAGTCATGGGAAATGTACCTAAACTGTCCTGGAAATTGTGTTTACTGTAACCTTTTAATCAAACTGGTTCGCCGTATTGACAACATTTTTGGTAAAATGAAGAAATCCTTGGACCGATCGGGACTCGCAACTGCGGTCAGTTCTCATGTATTCTGTCATGAATGACGACGCAGAATCATACCGCTTTGTTTTATCATCTGCGTTTGCCTGTGTATTGTCATGAGCAGGTGTACGTCACAGTCTGCACTCTCACCGTCATTTCTGTTCTCCGCTCAGATTTCACGCATTGATATCAAGTGATGTTTATATCACACACATTGCAAAACATAAGTATTACTTCCCAAAGGTTGGTTACCTCGTCTAGCTTATGTGGACAGTATGAATCTTCCAGGAGCTTCTCTGGTAGCGCAAATGAATGACTAGTTCTCAATAGCTGTGCATTTCGAACCATGCCAGTAACCACAATACCTCATATCACATAATTATTATTATTACTTTTTTCATCTTTGGTCATCTCGGTTAAACAGCAGAATGAGAAGCTGTGGCCAGCAGACGCTCACCACAGAAAATGACACGACTCTCCGTAACCACAACACTTAAATATAGCATGTGTTTAGCATGAGACTGGTGCTGTCGAGTCAGAATATAAAAATTCTGATTAATATCTTGTGTGTTTGTGTTTAGTGCAAGTCCCTGAACTTGTAACTTTATTCAAATTACACATTTTGTTTTCTGGAGAATTCATGTAAAATCAAATTTCTTCTTTTAAAAGCTTATACTCATTAGACTTACATTAAGTAAAAGCAGAACTTCTTTTGTTTGTTTGTTTTAATTTTGAAAACCAGTGAAGTCAGCTTAATTTTCTGTGGCGAACAACAGCAGGCCACAAATGTATTTCTCAAATATTAGTGATGTTGGTCACACAAAATGCCTTGAAGAAATGAAAATTAATGTCTTGGACAAAGTGGGAACCCTGCCTAAACCTAATTAACAGATTAACCCCTGCCATTTTTCACCCGTCTTTAAAAGTGTAATTTTCTGTTTGTTGTCCTTTTTCTTTACAGTCTTGTGGAATCCTCTCATGCTCATTGGATTTCAAAAAGCCTAAAGCTTGAGTATTTATTGCATGCTAATGTTCTTTGTTTGGAAGTATTTATTTTTTGTTATTGTTTTACTGAAACGTTTTACACAGAAACATAATTTTCATCAAAATGAAGCATGCGTGGTTTTGCATCTCAGAAGAGGGAATGTAAAAAAACTGTGCAAGAACTGTATAAGAATTGTAGTTGTAATAAAAGTTCATACCCCAGACACAACAGCCTCTGTGCATTTTGTATACATATTAATATATATCAATGGTTATATAGTTTTTTTGGCGGGTGCATTGTTGTCATGTTCAGAGGTGCTAAATTCAATTGTTTGCCCACACCAGAGCCTTGAATGTTTACGTTTCACTCAGTAATAACTTTTATTTATTTTTTATGGTAACAATTTGCAAACTTAACAGACCACTTAACAGTCAGTTGGATCTTTTACACTGTCCAATGAGCTGTTATTTTAATTGATATTTTAATATATGCAGTTGTATTTACGTTCATGGCTGATACAGAATTTTAGAATTGTAATGACTTCTGTTTCAGTATAACAAGAATTATTTTGCTACTATTTGAGGGCAATTAATAAATTACACTAATCAGCGTTTGAAGTCTAACAAAACCTTTGTTCAAGTTGTCCTAAAATAAAAAAACAAAACAAAATGCTTTCTAAGTACAACTTTTTTTTGGTCCACATCATATGTTGATTACTGTAGTGTAAGTGGTGGGAGAAAGATGTGTTGTTTAATGGATCTGGATCCATCTGTCACCCACCTCACAATTTGTCCCTCTTTCTTTTCTCTTCATCCATTTTATCTTCATCTCTATTCTCTCATAACTGCCTCGGCCCATCACTTGCTCTATAAAGAATTGCAAAGCAGATTCTGCTGGCTCAGATCAGAGCTAACCTCTCCTCAGCGTCTGAGCTGGACGCCAGCTCCGATGAGCAATCGGAGAGTACCATAGAAGAGCAGAAGAAGAGCAAGAACATTGACAAAACATCAGAAACAACAGAAGAGGAAGGTGAGCGATGGTGGATAATATGGAATTACAGACCATTATAAATACTCTGTAACTGGTATATTTTTGTCATTTTAAGCTGCTTTTGTAACATTAAACTTTTTTTAATAGGAACAATTTGCAGCAGATTAGTTAAATGGTTAAAAATGACATTAGACTTTGGTATTCATAGTTACATGAGAACAGTTTTTTTCTGCAGATAATGATGACTCCGATTGTAGCGGGTCTCAGTCAGGGTCACGGCACCGGCACCGATTGCTACGACATGGTCTTTCCTTATCAGAGCCTGAAGCGAAAAGTGAAAAGCAAGAGGTGAAGAAGCCTGAGAAAAGAAAACGACAAGTCCAGAATTTAGCATGTGTTGTTGGTGAGTCAAAAGTCTTTGAAGACTCAAAGTTGTATGTTTTCATACCATCTTTTTTTTACCATCCAAATAATAGAAACTATGCGACAATGTTTAAGTCAGATATGGTGCTGTTTTGTTTTTATCATAGTGAGTAGTGATGAAACAAGTGAAACGAGTGTATCGAGCGGGGTGTATGATGAACTCAGCCATTCAGAGTGTGAGGACGTCGGGTAAAGTTCCTATCATCACAGCATACTCCTCATTAAATTACTACCTGCTAATAAGCCTAAACTCATCTAATACTATATATTTTGTAGGTCCCAGTCCCCCACTCATAATGAGAAGAGTCCGTCACGCACACCTGACAGAGGCAGCACTGCTGATGTGTGTTTATACACCCTTCAATACTATGATGCTGTGAAAGTGGATTTATCTCCAATTTAAGCTTCTTTTTTTTTTTTTTTTTGGTGCAGAATGATGTCCCTTTGACCACTGAGGAGAGTTTAAAGGGCACCCCGCGAGGACGGAGGCAGATCAGACGGCTCCTGGAGGTAGGTCAGTTGGCCCAGGAGACACAGAGCGCTCTGAAAGAAGAGGAGGAGCGCAGGAGGAGATTAGCAGAGAAAGAAAAACTGAGATTGGAAAATGAGAGGAGAGAACGAGAAGAAGCAGACCCAGAGGTGATGAATTGCATGGCTACCTTCATTTTTTCAAAAATCTCAAATTTTGTGTTTTTGTGTTATGTACTTGTGTGAATGATGACAAAATTGACCTTTTTTGGTGATATTATTATTATTATATATATATTTTTTAACTAAACTAATGACGTGATTTTAACTTGAATGGAAAATGTGTGTTGTCTCCCTGTTGTGATTTGTTTTATTTTTTTTCCCTCCTCTCACTTGCTTTAGGTTATATTAGTGTCTGAGAAACCGGCTCATAGCTTTGCACCATTGGTTCTGGAGCAAGATGATGAAACGCATAAGCCTCTGCTGCAAGTGCACTTGCACTTTCTGAGCAAACTCAAACCACACCAGCGAGAGGGTGAGAAACATTTTGTATCAAAGTGTAACTATCCATAGAGATCTAATCTCACCATCATCAGGTTAGTACAGAATTACATAAAGAGATAGAAGCTGTCTCAACAGTGTATGTGTTGATGTTTTGGTTAGGTGTGCGCTTCATGTGGGACTGCTGCTGTGAGTCCATTCAGAGTGTGAAGACGACTCCCGGCTCTGGCTGTATTCTGGCCCACTGCATGGGTTTGGGAAAGACCTTTCAGGTATGGGGCACACGACTATTCTCTTTTATTTTTTGTTAAATCAAAGTGTGGATTTCACAGAAAGCGTATTTCTCTGCGTTTCAGGTCATTGTGTTCCTTCACACGGTGTTGCTATGTAAAGAGCTGCCAATGAAAAGGGCTCTGGTGGTTTGTCCTCTCAACACTGTGCTGAACTGGAAGAGTGAGTTTGACCAGTGGCAGAGGGGCTTGAGACCCAACATACTGTGGGTCAGTAGAATTCTCTCTCTTCCTTTTCTCATTAGGTGACATTAGCTAGTTAGATAGAAGTCATGGTTATATCAGATATTGACTACCATTCTAAAGCTTGGGGTTAAGATTTGTGTTATACTCCTCAAAACTGCAATTTTTTTTTTGGACAAACACTTAAGTTGTGAAATATTCTTATTACAGTTTCAGATTGCTGTTTTTTTCTTCATTTAAATATATTTTAAAGTGTAATGTATTCCTGTGATGTTAAAGCAGAATTCTCAGCATCATTAATCCAGTCTTCAGAGTCACATTATCTTATAGAAATAATTTTACTATGCTGATTTGGTGCTCAATAAGCGTTTCTTAGTATTGTCTAATGTTCAAAATGCCTGTACTGCTTATTATTGTGGATACTGTGATAGATTCTTTTATTCAGCAAAGGGGAAAAAATCATCTTACTGTGGTCAGTGAGTCAGAGAGTTGTAGAACTAGCTAACATATGGGCTTTTGATGAGTTTATCTGGACTTTAAGCTGCATCACTGATAATTTTCCTTATCTTATTTCTCTTGTTTCTCACACAGGTGGCAGAGCTGGCCACGGTGAAGTCTGTGAGTGTTCGTGTTGAGCTCCTAAATGACTGGTTCACAAATGGTGGTGTGATGATCATGGGCTATGAGGTTTTTCGTATACTGACACACACAGATAGCGCGAAATACAGCAAACACAAAGAAGCCTTCCGCTCAATACTCCTGGATCCAGGTAAATTCATCTGAGCGATACATCATTAAAAACCTAAGAACAGATATTATTTTGAACTGTTGTTTGGTGTGTTTCTATGTTAGGCCCTGATCTTGTGGTGTGTGATGAGGGTCATGTCCTTAGGAACGCAGACTCCAGCATCTCAAAAGCCATTCGAGCTCTACACACACGTAGGAGAATCATACTGACAGGAACACCGCTTCAAAACAACCTTACTGAGTGTAATCATCTTTCAACTCCATATTGTAAAACAAAAACGAGCTTATTACGTTTTTAAATATCTCTTTGAGGGTGGCTGACTGTATGGTTTGTTTATTGTTCTAGATCACTGCATGGTGAACTTCATTAAGGAGAACCTGCTGGGTTCTCTAAAGGAGTTCAGGAACCGTTTCATTAATCCGATCCAGAACGGTCAGTGTGCAGACTCCACCCCCACTGATGTCAGACTAATGAAGAACAGATCACACATCCTCCATCAGCTGATGTCAGGATTCATACAGGTGAAGAAGAGAGAAAGCCATAATACAGCTAAAGGCCGTGGAAAAAAAGGGGGGAAAAAGTCTGAATGTTTTGTTTTTGTGTTGCAGAGGCGGGACTACTCAGTCTTAATGTCCTGTTTACCACCAAAGCATGAGTATGTGCTGTCAGTCCGGATGACGCCTCTGCAGTGTCGCTTATACACACACTATCTTCAAACCTACACAGGTCAGAGCCTCAAAAGAACAGACTAGAGCTTAACTAGTACTGCACCAGTTAATAAATGTGTTAACCAGTAGAGATTAGGCCAAGAGTTGCTTTCAAGGTTGGCTGATACTAAAATTCTATACTTTTTTTCAAAACGAATTACAAATTAAACACTACAAAACTAAAATCACTGTAAATGTTGCAAATGAACATTTGGGCATCATATACAGTGGGCAAAAAGTATTTAGTCAGTAATTGTGCAAGTTCTCCCTGTTAAAAAGATGAGAGGGGCCTGTAGGCCTTTCATCATAGATCTCAACTATGAGAGACAACATTTTCTTTTAAATCCTCAAATGATGGTGGAAAATAAGTATTTTGTCAATAACAAAATTAATCTCAGTAATTTGTTATATACCCTTTGTTGGCAATGACAATGGTTGCTGGTACCAGTTGCTGGTATTTTGGCCCATTCCTCCATGCAGATCTCCTCTAGAGCAGTACTGTTTTAGGGCTGTCGCTGGGCAACACAGACTTTCAACTCCCTCCAAAGATTTTTTATGGGGTTGAGATCTGGGGCCGGTTGCATAAAACGATTTTAGACTAGTCTTACAAGTCGTCTAAATCTTTTCTTTAAGACTGGTCTTAACTTTGTAAGCCAGTTGCATAAAATCTTAGACTGGTCTAATTTAAGACTAGAACGTAAGACTTTTGGCTAACTTTTCCTTACAATCTATGTTGCCATGGAAAGCAACTGTCAACTGTGCCAGATTCAGAAAAGTGGCCAGACTTTTGTTTGTCTTGTGCCATGGCAAATTTTAATCTTTGGTTTTATGAACGAGCAATAAGAAGAGAAAGGGTTTTCAAAGACCGTTCAAAGCCACTGGAGGTCCTTTCTGAAAAGGAACAATTTAGATTTCCAAGACATGCAATTCAACAATTAGCATTTGACTTAGAGGAGCAGCTGAAGCCTATTTACTATTTACTTTATCTGTAATTGTGGCCCAAGCCTTGTGTTTTTTATTGTTTGAATTATTGGCTGACTAAAATTTTTTTCCCCACTGTAATTTTAATGTGCAATAACATTTAAAATGTAAAAATACATTTATTTAGAGATTTAAGAGGATCTAAATGTAAAAACAGTTAAGCCAAATGTAGGGTTTTTTTCTATTGTCACATTTAGATTTTTGTCAAAGCACCTATCTCTGCTAACACTGTCACAATAATGTCTTTGTTTTAGGGAAAGGAGCAGGTGTGAACAGTTTGTTTCAGGACGTTCATGTTCTGAGTTTGATATGGACTCATCCGTGGTGTCTTAAACTTGCTCAGCTGACCAGAAATAAGGTACATACACACACTCATCCAGACAACACTACTGTTCAAACATTTGGGCTCAGTATTTTTTTAAAGAAATTTAAATTGGTATATTTTGCATGTATATGTTTCATTAAAAATCTGTTCATACATTATTACTACTTACAGCAACTATTTGACTGCCTATTTGACTGTTAGCATAAGCGTTGTAAAAACAATAAAAAAAATTGCATCAACCCAAAGCATTTGAATAATGGCTTACGTACATCATCTTTCTCTTTATTTAATTTCTTCCTTTTTTTTTTTTTTTTACTGACACCTTATGAACTGATTTTGCTCCATTACGTTTCACATGAAAACTAGTTACTTTTTTTGTGTGTGATGCAGGGGAAAGAGGAAGAGTCTGCTCCTGTCTTCACAGGTCTGGGTGCAGGTTTGATCAGCAGTTCTATCAGTGAAAGGTATGCAGTGTTTTTATCAGATCTGTATATTCTTGTGTAACCAGTGTCTCATGCTTCTGTTCAGTGTGAGACATCAAAGCTAGAGTCACTCTGAATTGAAGTCTTCTAAAAATTGTAAAAGCATTAGAATCTTTTGTTTTGGGTGCAATTGGTAAATATGAGTCTGCTGTATGATTTGATGACACAATCACAATGTCTAACACTTGTGTAGAACCAATGAGACAAGTCTAAGTCGTCTCCATGCGTATGCAATACCAGGTTTGCTCTGATGGTTATAATACAAATGTGTTTTTCTCACAGGAGAGATGCAACAAGCACTGGTTTAGTACATGGAGGAGAGAAAAATACTGATGCAGTGTCTTCGGTCAGCAAGCCCAATCAAAATCCACAGAATCCAGATGTCACAAACACAGCCACAATGGAAAATTCTGGCGGGGAAGGTGGTGTGAAAACGGTCTCTCTTTCAGGGTTTCCTTTAATCTGCCACTCTTTGTCTCATTTTAGTGTGTGTTTCTGTCTATTGTTCAGGATTAGTTGTGGGTAACGGGCCATCTGCCGACTGGTATCTGCCGTTTGTAACAGCGGCTGATGCCAAAGTACTGGAGCATTCTGGGAAACTGCAGTTGCTACTGGAGATTTTACATTGGGCAGAGGAGCTACAGGACAAAGTGTGAGGATCACGTTCTTGAATAGTACTTGTTATAACTTTTTGTTTTGGTTGTTATATATAAGCATAGAAAACCTATAAAGAAATAATAATAATAATTCCAATCTCAAACTTCTGAATGGCAGTGTAGATAATATGCTTGTCAGTTTATTTTTCACACTTTTACATGAATGCCGTTTGGTTCTTCAGGTTGGTGTTCAGTCAGTCTCTGACATCACTGGACCTTATCGAGAGTTTCCTCCTATATGCAGATGAGACCAGGGGGAAGACATGTTGTCCATACAAAGGTAAATAAATGGGGGAATTTTTTTTATGTATTTTTCTAATTGACCATGGTTATGCCAAAGAGTGTGTTTGTCTAAATTGTCAGGAGAGAAAGCGTGGGTTAAAAATAAAGATTATTATCGTTTGGACGGCAACACCAGTGCTTGTGCTCGCAAGAGATGGGCTCAAGAGTTTAACAACACTAAAAACATAAGGTATACTCAAGTTTAACATCACATTTAAATTGCCTGCATTTCCTGTCTTGACTCTTGCTGTTTCCTCTGTTTCAGAGGGAGGTTGTTTCTGATCTCCACTCGTGCGGGGTCCCTGGGAATCAATCTGGTCGCTGCAAACCGGGTCGTGGTGTTTGACGCTTGCTGGAATCCATCATATGACATCCAGAGCATCTTCAGAGTCTATCGCTTTGGGCAAAAGAAAACAGTATATGTGTATCGTTTTCTGGCGCAGGTATACACAAACTATCAATCAATCTATCAATCAATCAATCAATCATAATGTAACCTTTCCCAACACTGGTGATGTTCTCTAGTGGATTTTATCTTTTTTATTTATTATTTTTGTTTTAGAGACACTCTTTTTACTATTCTCACTGTTTTTGACATTTTTGAATACCTTGAATGAAACCTATATATATTATATATATATATATATATAATAGTTCCTGTGTTATTTTAACTTATTATTATTGTAGCTATTTTCTTACTATTTTAATGTCTTTTTTTGTATTAGGGGACCATGGAACAGAACATTTATGAGCGGCAAGTCGCTAAACAGTCCCTGTCCTCTCGTGTTCTGGACCAACAGCAGATTCAGAGACACTTCACACACAGTCAGCTGAATGAGCTGTACCGCTTCCAGCCAGATCTCCGGCCCAGTAAACACACAGAAACGCCTGTGGTAAGCACACATAAATGCCTCCGCTATGGTACAGACAGCAGACACGCAGATGACCGAAAGCGTTTGTCTTCCAGGATGACCTGTTGGCTCAGCTGCTGCAGAGCTGTGGGCAGCTCATAGTAAGTTATCATGAGCACAACTCATTGTTAGATCACCGGGCGGAAGAGGAGCTGAGCGAGGAAGAGCGCAGAGCAGCCTGGGATGAATACCGGGCAGAAAAGAAGGTATGCACTCAGTGGTTCTCAAAATTTAGTAAGGAGCGCCCTCAGGTGGTACACGTTGTAAATATTGTACTTGACTCCATTTATATATATTATTTACGTTTATTCATTTAGCAGACTTATAAAAGTGACTTACAAAACAGGACAATAGAAGCTATCTAAACTAGGAGCGATAATATGTAAGTGCTGTGATAAGTTGGGTTGTTGTTTTTTTTTTGTTAAAAAAAGTAGTTCAGATAGAAATAGTGAATATATCTATTAGTGGTGTCAAACGATTAATTCCATACAAAATATACAATATATATTACTGTTTGTTTATGTATATTTAAATACACTGAAACAGTATATATTTTTTAAAATATTTGTGTATATACATTCATATATTTATTTATATATTTATACACAGTATACACACTCATATTATGTAAAAAAAACAAAACAAATATATATATACACTTTGATATAAAAAGTATATATATTTTTTATAGGTCTATAGAAAGGTTTATAAAAAATGTGCATATATATATATATATATATATATGTGCCATGAGAATGTTACCTGTCTGACTGACATTGAGCAAATTGCAAAGTCTGATGGAGGAAAAATGGTATATAGTTAAGCCCCGTACTACCAGTGAAGGGAAATAATGAAATTCTTCATTGTACCAAGATATTTTGGACGCAGCTATGCTTCCAGCTTTGTGAAAGCGCTTCTCTTTCTGCATGACACCTGATGGACACCAGCCTATTCATAACTTGTCTCTTTCAGGCCTCTGTACAGAACTCCAATGAACTCACCCCCAGAACTTCCAACCAGGCACTACATGTAAATTTTCCCCTCTGACCTGACATTTAGCATTTTGGGTGTGTATGAAACGGTAATTTTAACAGTCAATGTCTCTCCTCATTCATCCTCAGCAGGCTCTGGCTTCTCTAAACTTCTCCTACACACCCCAGAGTGTTCCTTCAACTACTTCATTGCAGGTGGAACAAGGCAATGCTGAACCTTCTGCTGCTTGGGCCGCTTACAACAGCTCCAACATCACGTTTCAACAGGGGCATCCCAATGTGATTTTCTCTGTTCCAAGACCAAACACATAACCCGATCCCTCCAAGCACATAGTTTGTGTTGGGCCTGAAATAAATAAGCTGCTGTAAATATCAGAAATATGAATGTAGTTTTAACATTAGAGCACTAAAGGGACTTTAGACTGGGCAACTTTAGGAAATGTTGCTGTAAATGGTCAACCATCCCCGAGAGTGATCTTAATTATCCAGACAGAAATGTGTTACCCATTCTCAATTGAAAAGTGCCCAGACGAAACTGCACAAAAAGTCGCCCAGTGTATCATCAGCCTCAGGCACTCACGTTTTAGACCTCGGAGCAACTGTAGTATTGTGGGGATTTCTACTGCGTAAATTTGAACCTTAAAGGAAAACCAATTCCTTACTGTTTTCTATACATTCTGTATTCCAATTCCATCTGCATTTCTAACTACCTCAAAATGTGCTTTTGGACAAACAATGGGGATTCCGTTGCCTGTATGCAAAAAGCCAGTGTTGTAGTTAATACGTTTTATTTTGAAATATTAAAAATAAACTTTTTTTTTCATTCAAGTTCGAAAAATTCGTGTTGACGTGAGCACACTTCTGTTCAAATGCTTTGAGTAAAATAATGAAAATAAAGAAATTTAAAACACTTGCTTTGTCCTACGGGGGCGCTGTTTCTCTTATTCCTTTACTTCATTACTATGGACTCGTTGCTCGTGTCACAGATTGTCCAGAGATAGAGAGGTTTGTGTCGGTCATCGTGATGCTTCTGACCGGGTGCCTCCGGCGCTGCGTTCGGCTGCTCCACTGGATTCCAGTTACGATCGTTATTATGGTTGTGATGTGGTCATACTACGCATATGTCGTGCACTTCTGTTGGAGTGAGTACTTTTTTTTTTCTTTTTTTTTTTGCAAAATCTTTAAAATTAAGTTTTCGTAGTGTGTAGGGTAAGCAGACTTACTGTAACGTTAGAATGTTTTGTTTGTGTGTAACTGTTTTTGTGGTGGATACGAGACGGCTGTGTTTTTCTGCTGCAGATGAAAGTAGGTTTGAAATCCTTAGTATCAATTGCCTGTGCTATTTAATGTCAGTTACAAATTACTTCATTGATGAGGTGGAGATAACTTCATGATGCATATACATTTTTTTTTTTTTATATATATGAATTTCAAAACAAATTCTGCCGTCCAGCATCACAACCATTATCAGTGTTAGTGCAAAAAGCTAAGGAAACAAAACATTTGAATTCAGAGCAATTGCAAAGAACTCAATAGTCACTCCCTCAGCTGAAAAATAAAGCTTGTACACTAAGCTTTTCTGTGCAGTGTTTGTGGGTTTAGTATAAGTGCATTGTTATGGAATATGGTTTCAGGTAGGAAGCTCATGTTTTTGGTTAAAATGATGTTCCACTCCTCAGTCTTTTTTTGGTTTCGGACGATTATTGAGCATCAGAGAGTTCTGAGTCTCTATAACACATTTCATGCATGTATTATAGATGTTATGAGATGTTATAAATGACTGTTTACCTTTGTTCATATTTGTGGTACAGTCCTGCTTTCCTGTGCAACTCAGAGAGGTATGTAGTCTTTGTTCTTATATTCTTTGTATAAAACGTTTGAATTAATTGACATTTGCAATTTTGATTATTCGTTTGCATATATTCTCTGTCAGTGGTGTTCCTTTGCCTGTTCCACGTCTGTTTTGGAATGTTCTTGTGGTCATTTTGGAAAACACTGACCACTCCACCAACCTCTCCGTCTGTGGAGGTACAGTAGCAATATTAAGTGATTGTTCTTTACCCTCTAAAAACTAAATTCCTTTTCTGGATTTCACACCTATGACTGTTTTTTGTACATATACCATGGAATAGCCATTATTTGAAGAACTTAACTTGGAGTACAACATAAACAATGTATCTGTAAGGATGATGAAAAGTCTGTTACATTTTTAAGCTTTTTGCTCAGCCTTAGTGGACTAACAATGCTTGTCAATGTCAAAATGATTGAGAAATCAAAGTAAACAGGCTTTAGCTGTCAAAAATATCTCAAGATTAATTACAGTTTGACACTTTGTATAAAAAAATAAATAAAAAAAAGTTAAAAGTACTAATGACTATATATTTGAGCTGTTTTACTACATAAATGTAAATGAAAGATTATTCACACACCATGACCTTTATGTCAGATCTTTTCATTGTAAATGGAGCTTATCATTTATCATTGTGCAAAATACATTTTAGAATTTAAGTGTTGTTTGCAATCAATTATAGTTAGTTTGTCTGTTTCTTTATTCCTATATATCCCTTAAATGATTTAATTGATCTGAATATTTGACATGGTTATGGCCTGGCATCAGTGTAACATGGTACAGTACTTTAATCTGCTCCTTATTTCTGCTGGCTTCACCATCACAGAAGCGATAAGTAGACTTGTTCTCTTATGGGGGTCAGGCTGTCCACCTGCAAGTTATTCAAGTCAGGCATGTCATACGTGACAAATGAGCGTAAAAGAAACCCCTCTCCCTCTCAGAGCACCGCCATCTAATTTGCTAATTGTGTGTGTGTGTGCGCGGGTGTCTGTGTTCAGTTTCAGCTCTCCTCTTCAGACTTTGAGCAGGAGCGTGGCGGTGTGGAGAAGAGTCAGATTCTTCTGGAAATCTCCCAGAAGCTTTCGGTTCACACACGTACAGCAGCCGGAGGTCAGGAAACCCATCAGCACTATTACAAATAAACACTACAGTGGGAAGTATAAATAACATCTCAAAACTCAAAACTGGATCCACTCCAAATGTAACTCGATTCACACTGAACCTGTAAACATTAACCTGCTCCATCAGCACCATGTAATTGAGGGAAGACACTGAACTCTAGATTACTCCAGAGACACTGAATCTGCAATTAGTGCATTTTGAACGGCTTTCAGTGAAAAGCATCTTCTGCACCATGTTAGGTTTCTCTGCATCCCTGCTTTGTAAACAGGGGAATCTGTAATGCCAGTACTAAATATTTAGCACTATGGCAAAATAAATTATATTCTAGGTCTGTACTTTTTAGTAAATCAGAAACATCCAGTCTGATCAGTGTAGCCCGTTTCCAGAAAAAATTAACCGTTATGAGTTTGTTCTGTTGAAAGGTTTAAAGAGTCGAGTTACTGTTGGAGTCGATTTCAAACACTGCCATCATTTTTAGCATTAGCAGAGATAATTATTACCTAAAAAGAGATTATAACTTCTTTAGTGTACTTCTTCATAAATCATTTTACCTTTAACTCAAAGTAAACAACTTCTCACGTGATCAATTCAACATCACCAGTGTGTGAACAACAAGCAAACAAGGGGATAAAAGGGGTACAAAAGGTATAAAAACTGGGGTGGTAACTGTTCAAAAGGTACATGTTTGTAGGGTCCATTTTGGTACCTTAAAGGTACACATTAGTACTTTTAAGTGTACATATTTGAACCTAATAGGTACAAAAGTGTATCTTTTTAAAGGTACTGCCCCAATAACAGCTTGAGTGTAGATAGATACTAATAACTAATAATTTTTGTATATAATACATAACAAACAACACAAGTGTTCTACTTGAATGGCCAGTAGACTTTCTCATTTAAAAGCAGTTGGATTGCATTTCTACAGGGTTTTTTAGTTCTTATTATGTGAGTGATCCGTTTGTGAGTTTAAAACTCTTTTAATATAAGATATTTTATGCTGAACAACCCCAATGAACACGTACAAAACAGTCTGTTATCAAAGACGGATTCCATTTACCTAAATGTTGGAGAAAATGTTATTTATTTATTTGGTTGTTTGTGTGTGTGTTCATCTCAGCTATCAGGTTCTGTCATCACTGCCAATCGATAAAACCAGATCGCTGCCATCACTGTTCTGTCTGCCAAATGTAAGAATCACCCCCTCTATCTTCTCTCCATTTCTGTGTGTGTATCAGTGCATCTCCCACTCATCTACGCACTCTTCCCTTAATGAAAGGGAGACGTAGAAATGCGATCTGTGGGTGAGTGTGTGTGTGATAATTACAGGATGTTGTTGAAGCGCTTGGTCACATTTATTTGAGTGGACACAGTGAATCTTCTCAAATGTGTCAATATCAGGTTCCCATCCTTTGATTAAAGTCCAGGTCTGAGTGTGTGTGAGAGAGAGTGAGTGGGATGGAGAAAAAGAATGGCTGTGTGTTTGTGGAGATTTTGTGTTTGTGTGTGTGTGTGTGTGTGTGTCTGATTACACTGGGGTTTTTATTATTATTTAATGAGAATAGTTCCTGTGGCCTGTGCACTTCACTCCTGCGGTCTGTCTCTTTCTTTTTTTTAGGTGTGTACTAAAGATGGATCATCATTGCCCATGGTGTGTAAGAAGACTGTTGAGAAATGCATATTTTCAGTTAATGTAAACAACTTATGAATCTTTGTAATCTGTGGCTTTGTAATGTAACTTACTTAAAAAGAATAGTTCACCCCAAAACTTGAATTAGCTGAAAATCTACCCGCTCTCAGGTCATTCAAGATGTAGACGTACCTCAGAATCAGAGTCCAAACAACTAACAATTAATCCACACGACTTGGGTCAGTCAGTTAACATCTTGTGGAGGGAAAAACCATGTGTTTGTAAGAAACAAGTCCATCAGTAAGGATAGCTTTAAAGGGATAGTGCCTCATGAATAACTCACCCTCAAGCAATCCTAAATTATATTGAAAAATGTCCTCCTGGCTCTTCCAATCTTTATAACGGCAGTCAATTTGGTTCAAGGTTTTCGAGCCCAAAAAGCCCCCAAAACTGCATCCGTCCAAGTGCTACACATGGCTCCAGCGAGTGAAATAAAGGCTTTCTGAAGTGAAATGATGCATATGTGTAAGGAGATATCCATGTTTAGACAACTTTTTCAAATCCCTAGCTTCCACTAACTGTGGTATTTTCCAGTGGATGGCGGAGGAAGAACGTATAAGCTCCAGTGAGTACAGAAGCAAATTCTCTCCTCTGTGCTTACATGCTGGAACACCACTCTCTGATCAACATGTACGAGTTAGCAAAACTTAGAGATTACAGTTTATAGTTTTATTGACCCCCACATTGACCCCCAGAGCCATGTGGAGCACTTTTTATGATGGATGGATTTATTTTACTTTAAAATCTCGACTCGCACTTACTGCTGTTATAACGCTTGGAAGATCCAGGACATTTTTAATATAGCTCTGATTATATATTATGTGTTACACCTGGGATGTGGAGGGTGAGTAAATCATGGGGTCATTTTCATTTTTGTGTAAACCGCCCTATTAAAACATTTCTTCGTCTGGCCATAATATGAGTTCCCTCTACATAATAACACTTCCTCCAATAAAAGGTCTGTCCCCTGTTGGCTTCACACATTAAAGCCAATCAACACATTTCTTTAGATCTGTTTTAGACTGATTTGATTTGTGCACACTCTCCTCCTGATTCAGACAAAACTTGTCCCCTGGAGAATGCAGTATTATACTCATATTTTACCCTAAAACAACGGTTTGAACAGAAAAACATTTTAAGCATGGATGTGTTTATCACCAACATACAGTGTTTCACTTAAGACATTTGTTGATGAACAAGTTTGGTCAAAAGCTGTTTGGACTTTAATTCTGACAACTCTCTTATATCTTGGATGGCCTGAGGGTAAATAAATTCCCAAAATAATAATAGTGAGTATAATGTTCCATTAAATATCTTTTAATTTTCCACTGATGTTGTTTAGGCAGTTAAATTCTCTTAACATGTTACTTAAATCTTGTTTAAATAATCTTGTTATAACAAATTGACATTGATCATTTTCTTCTTGTGTGTTGTTGTGAGCATGTTTAGGCTGAATAACTGTATTGGATTCTCCAACTATAAGTTCTTCTTGCTCTTCCTGCTCTACTCACTGCTGTATTGCGTGCTTATCGTCGCAACAGTTACACCAACCTTCATCCAACTGTGGCTGGTGGGTAACATTTTTTTTTTTTTTAAGCAAGATTCAAATGCAGTTTGCATGTTAGAGGCAGGTCTCAGCCTCAGATGACACATCCACAGTTGCTTGCCATCAAATATAAAAAATACACTAATTCTAATAATTTCAAGCTTCAATGCAAAGTCACTTTTGGATAGAAATCACATATCTTAATGCACACATAATAAAAAGGTTTTATCTTTTTCAGTTATAATGACTTTATTTATTATTTGAATAATTATATGTCTTATTTCTGCACAGTATCTTATTGCAATAATAAGAATTACACACTCTCTCTCTCTTTCTCAGGGCAAACTGTTTGATAGTTGTGTTAAACTGCATGTTTTGTTCCTGACACTGGTGTCGGCCATGTTTGCGGTCACCCTCTGTTTTTTGCTCTTCTTCCACATCTGGCTTCTTGTCAGCAACAAAACTACTCTTGGTAACACCTGCTTGTTTCACACATTCATATACTTTTTTTGTGAGGTGTTGTATGGGTCATAACATCTCTCACCGTCTTTCTGTCAGAATGGCTTTCAGTCCCGTTTTTTGTGGATGGACCAGCAAGTCAGGCGTTTGATGTGGGTGTCTGGGCAAACTTCTTACAGGTGTTTGGAAAGAACAAGAGTTTCTGGCCATTTCCAGTATTCAGCAGGTCAGTAATACCCATTGTTTTGATTCTGAGAAATCAATGATGCTCGAGACTCATAAACAACTTTACACTAAAGATTATGACAGAATCATTTTAGCAAAATAATAGTTTATTGTAATTATTAACAACAATAATAATAAAGGTAACACTTCGGAATAGGGAACACTTGCTCACTATTAACTACAACTTTTGCCTCAAAAAAATTCCTAATTAATCGTTAATAAGGTGGTTAAGTTTAGGTATAGGGTAGGATTAGGGATATAAAATAAGATCATGTAGAATAAGGCATTAATATGTGCTTAATTACTACTTATAAATGGCTAATATTCTAGTAAAATGTGTGGTAATAAGCAACTAGTTAAGAAACCCTAAAATAAAGGCATTTTCTTTTACCTTTATCTAGAATGGACACTTTAAATTGATCAAAAAACAACATTTAGCTCATTTATATTCTTTCAAAATAGTTCTGTTTAATATAAATGCTGTTTTGCTATCTATTCATCAAAGATAACAAGAAATTAAGAACAATAAATATTTTTTTAATTACCAAATCAGCATTTCTGGAGGATCATGTGACCTCGAAAACACTTCTGGAAAAAATAAAATGTTTTTTAATTGTATTTTTATCCAATTTATCTTTTAGAAGCATGCCACACGTCAACACATTATACAGACCCCAAATGTTAGTTTACATTAATGGTCACTGTCTGGTATTGCCACATATAACATTTTCCAGTTTTCAGACTGAAATGCCTGCATCGATCAGCATCATCACTGGCATTTCCCTGTTTAGTCAAATGGCAGCAATCAGAAGAATTTGCATTTGGTTTATTTTGATCTAATGTCACTACACACATCATGTTTCTTATTATGTCTATCAAAGTCAAGGGGATGGACAGTCTTACCCCTTGAGGTGGCAGATGTCATCTCGCAGTCCTTCAGTGATGAATGGAAATGGACATTGTGCCATGGAAGGAAGTGTGGGTAAGACGCACACATTCTGAATCATATTTCATAAATCAGTCAACATCCAATCATGCTTATTGGTTAATCAATCAGAGTTTGCCGGATTGCAGAGTCACTTCTGTAGTCAGAATGGTTTGGTAAATCTTTTATTTAGAAGGAGACCGAATTTATCCCAGTTCTCACGCTGTCTCTGAAGGTGATCTCTTCTCTGCTTCTGTCATTAACTTAAGTGTGCTATCACAAAGAGTAGGATTACGAACACGCTTACTCTAAAATTCCCCTACTGATGTAAAACAAACTCCAAAAAGCACTCGGAATAATCATTGTTTAAATTCTCAGAAGCAACTAGCAGGTTAGGAGAAAAATACATGGACTCTTTAATTGTAATAAAAACATGATCTGAGCAATTTTGTGTATACCGCCCCCTTGAGGCCAAACCAGAGCTGCACAGCCTGATCAAAAATTCTGATTTGAGCCATTTGTCTGTCTCCTCAGTCTCACCTGAGGGGGTCTCTGTTACCATAGCAGTGGATGACTAGCAGTAATGAAATAAGGTACGAGAAATGATTGTTCTGCTTTTCAAGGGCATCTCTGAAGCCGCAGCCTGTAAGGATTCGAATGTAGTAGCAATGAAGTTATATAAAGCGTTCTTTGTATTTTTAGGTTGACGGAACGGGTCATGTGACGTCGTCACAGAAAGATCTCAGTCACAGGTTAAGCTTACAGGAGCGACGGGCAGCCCTCAAGGAGATGAGGGTGAGGGTGAACACCTGCCCGCATGCTCAGTTTTCACCTGGAACACTTCCTGCAGGAGCGATCAGGTCTCCAAAAACCTCTCCTTTACTGATCAGGGTGTGAGAGAGCTTTATCAGGTGTCCTTTGCTAAGTGATGATGTTTTAAATTCATTATTTTGCGGTGAAATGCATTTTGGTGTTTTTCCTGTTGATCCTAGCTTTATGATGAGACTCTGTTAAATAGCGTCTTGTATGAAATTAGTAACAGTACTAAACAAATACAGTTCATTTAATACAAAATATTTTATTTGTATTTTTCAGTTTTGCATCACTGTTTAGGAAACGTTTGTTGTAATCCTGGTGGCATCATGGATAAGCACATGTATTTTAAAGATAATACATTTGCTCACATCAAGCATGGATAAATATATAATAACAACCAATAGAAATACAGAGGCCAGCCCTGATGAACCATTCACACACGCAGAGACACTTGCTGTGGGCTGGTCAGGATTTACCAGGTGGATAAAGAAACGAAACAAAAACCAAAACACACAAGCCGCTTCAGCTGAATCCAAGTGAACGTGTGCGCTGATGTCAGTCTGTGCCGAAATACCTTTGGCCAAAGTGTGTCGGAGCAACAGCGTGAACTTCAGTTGTCAGTATAGTGATGTCGGGAAACTCCTGAACAATGGACCGTGCACCTGTGCAAAGCATTAGTGAATAATAGACTTTATATAAAGGAAAGAAATGAATACATTTATTCAAGGATGCATTAAATCACAAAAAAAATGAATACAAAAACTTCTAGAAATAGCTTCCACAGAACTATTTAGCGAATGATAAATGTTTGTGACATTGAAGAGCTGCTACATTCAGCTTTTCCATCACAGTAATAAATTACTTTGTAGAATATTTGTGACCCTGGACCACAAAACCGGTCTTAAGTCGTGGGGGTATATTTGTAGCAATAGCCAAAAATACATTGTATGGGTCAAAATGATTGTTTTTTTTTTTTTTTGCCAAAAATCCTTAAGATAGCAAGTAAAGATCATGTTCCGTGAAGGGATTTAGTCAATTTCTTGCCGAAAATATATTAAAACGTATTTTTTGATTAGTAATATGCATTGATAAGGTCTTCATTTGGACGACTTTAAAGGTGATTTTTATGTACCCTCAGATTCCAGATTTACATATAGTTTCGGTCAAATATTAGCCTATCCATCCAAATCATACATCAATGGGAAAATAAAATATATAAATCTTAATTTCGGAAAATTAACACTTACAACCAGTCCAGGGTCACACATTAAAATAAATCACTTATAACATATGTAAATACTGCTCATTGTACTGTATTTTTGTAAGCTAGTGTATATAAATTATAAAATTAAAGTATATATAAATATAAATGTGAGTATATTCCAAATATTGGGATTAGATTTACAGCTAATTTCACATTGTTTATAAACGTTCTTGAAAGATTATTCACATTAACGCCTAAAAAAACAATGTAAAAAATAATACAGATATGTCATATAATTAATTCATGACTGAGAATACAAATCAAGTCTTCAGGGTTCGCTCTCTGAGTGCGTGTCTTACCGTGTGGAGTGGAGAAGAGACTCAGTAGTATGATGTGTTTGGCCTGCAGGCCGTGTTCATTCAGCACCCGCACCGCTTCTATTACAGTGTTGCCTGTACCTGAACACACACACACACACACACACACACACACAAAAAGTTTTTTTTTTAAATAATCCATTTATTGGGATGTAACAAAATATAACAATGTTGTAGTTACATCTTTTTAGATGAAAACAGGAGGAAAAAACCCTGAAAGCACAAGTTATTTCAAGACCGTAATAAAAAAAAAAGTTGAAACATGCAAAGCAGGCATACACCAAATCATTATCAACAATGGTTCATTTGAATTGTGCCTTTTAATGACATTTAAAGTATTTACAGGGAGACCCAGATAAAGTTTTAGTTACTCTCATTCTCATTTACTTCCTTCTTTCCCTGCCCATGATTTCACTCCCAATCAAAGCAGAAAATGTGAAAAAAAAGTTGAGTCTCTATGCGGGCCATGTTATAAAAGTAATGTACTTACTAAGTATAGGGTACATGAGCAGAACCTTCCTTCGGCTGATGTCAGGAGGGAACTTTGCATAGTAAACTTTAGCCTTTTGTGTCTCTTCATCGCTCTGGATTAAAATCTTCCCGATACGGATTGATCTGCAGCAATCTCTCAGGCCTTGCTCCATGGCCTCACCTGCTCACACGATACATGTGTTTTGTATGAGTGTATAGGGCATGCACACTAAACCAGTAAGTGTTTTCAGCAGGACTCACCACTCCTCATAATGCTAACCCCACAGTTTCCCTTTTCAAACTTCACACCTTCATATTTATGCCCTGCGTAGGGAATAAATAAGGAAACTTCGCATTTGCACGAACTGGAGAGCCGACAGTGGCAATGTTATATTAATAAGCAAAAAGGATTACAGCGAGCTGGGGGAATCGATCGTCATGGTAACAGGCTCACCTGTTGGTGTGGTTACAGTGCACTCGCTGTAAGGAAGCTGATTGAGACCCTCCTCCACCACTAATCTGATCTGGGAGCAAAACAAACAACCTGATTCAAGTTGAAGGATGGCAAACCAAATACAGGACGTGAGAGACATTTCACAACAATCAAGTGTGCAATCAGCCACACGTTTACTGAAACATTTGTGTTGATTGCCTTTATTTATAAAGCCTTCATAAAATATACATTTAAAAATTGACATTTAAACACAAAATGACCACCATTTGCACAATTCCTGGTGATGCTTACCAATCTATCAGCACAGAACACAAAATCACCTCTACTGGTAGTTCTGAGTGAAACAGAAAAAGGACAATTATTACCCTTTTACTGTGTAAATACATCTCTTTATTATGCAGCTGCATGTAGAGTAAATAAAGCACAAATCCGTTCCATGCATATTAATGTGATTACTGTATAGTCGTTATTAGGTCATATGCATGCACCTTAACAATCCACAACAAATTCCCCGTGCGTCTGCCAATAAAGCCCATTCTTCACATTATACGTATGCGTGCAACCAAATGACACGAGGTGTACATTTTAGATTCTAGCTACGGGTTTATGTTGTACATATGTGTGCATGTGATACAGATCCGGCCTAAATATGGGACACGCAATGTGCATTCAACGCAGATCCGGTTTGAGAGGCGGACTGGACACTCACTTGTCCCGAATGATTGTCTGAAGTTCTCGTATTTGGTCGTTTAATGGTAAGAGCTTCAGCTGAGGTCCTATTTGTCGTTGGATGTCGCTCGGGGTTTGGTTCTCGCACGGTTCGTCTTGGCAGGTCTCGGCAGCGGGGCTGCTGCGGGCGAAGCGGACGTGCTTCGCGGCGTGTTCGGGGCTCTCGCTGTTATTCAGCTGCTGGTTATGGCACGGCATCTTCTCAATGAGATCCGTTTCCATAGGACTAAAACAATACAAAAAAACTACACCAAACCACCTGGTCCACTTAAAGGATGGCTGTTCGCGGAGGATGTCAATCTGTACCACTATCTTCTCGCCATGTTGAGCGGGGGAGACGCATGAGACTTGACGCACGCTACCGGGGAACAACAAGCTGACGTCATATCCCCTGCTCACCTGATTGGTTAGAAATCGTGCCCGTCTAAATCTCATTGACGTAAGGGGCGGGACGCTGCGGCGCTCATTCAAGCAAAGTGACTGGAGAATAGCGGCGCGTTTAAATACTGCGTGATTTGATGAGAGTGATTAAATGTAACAAACGCTGTCATATATAATGATCTTGAAGGAAGATGGTTCATTTAAAAACATGCATCTGCAATATACATCAAAGTTAGGATATTCAGTAAAGATCATGTTCCATAAAGATGTTTTGTAAATGTCTTTCCCTAAATATATAAAAACTTCACTTCACAAGGCGATTCTATCAATTATATAATTTTCATTCTTTCTTTCTTTTTTTTTTTTGCACATTCAGATTCCAAATGTTCATATAGGAGCCGTCATATATAATGATCTTATAATGTCATATATAATGATCTTGAAGGAAGATAATTCAACACAACAACAACCACAAAAACATGCATCAGAAATATTATTGGGGACAAAATTAGGATATTCAGTAAAGATCATGTTCCATAAAGATGTTTTGTAAATGTCTTTCCCTAAATATATAAAGAACTTCACTTCACAAGGCGATTATATCAATTATATAATATATATATAATATATATCTTTCTTTTCTTCTCAGATTCCAAATGTTCATATAGTTACGTACAGGCCAAATATTGCCCTATCCATCCAAACCTATGATCCAAACAAATGGAAAGCTTGTTCATTCATCTGTCAGAGGATGTATAATTTGCTGTCATATATGAT
>JAUMHI010000073.1:1860130-1879597 GCA_032359435.1 Enteromius unitaeniatus
TTAACACAACAACAACCAAATAAACATGCATCAGCAATTTACATTAAAATTAGGATATTCAGTAAAGATCATGTTCCATAAAGATGTTTTGTAAATGTCTTTCCCTAAATAAATAAAAACTTTTTTTTTTTTATCAGTATGAACTTCACTTCACAAGGCGATTATATCAATTATATAATTTTCATTCTTTCTTTTTTTTTGCACCTTCAGATTCCAAATGTTCATATAGTTACGTATAAGCCAAATATTGCCCTATCCATCCAAACCTATGATCCAAACAAATGGAAAGCTTGTTCATTATGTCTAATTTATAATGTATATAATGAGGGTCCTTATGAGCTGGTTTAGTGCTCAAACAGTTCCAATAGACAAAAAGAACCACGCTTCTGTGTGTCTGAAGAAAGTAAGGTTGCTTTGGTGGCTTTTCTTTGTATGTTAATACCAGTGTCATAAACAAAGATTATTTCATGTAGACTTTTCTACTGATTTTAAATTCCCTTGCTTGCACTGCGTATGCTATACCAATTCGTCTAAGGGAAATACACTAAATCTGCAGAGACCCTCATCCAGTGCTTGCGGAGCATCATTGCGCATGCGTGCGCCTCTGCACCTGTTCAGCAGTGCCGCGCGCTCCCGGCTCCTCAGCGCGCCGCCGTGCAAAATATGGGGGCGCGCTCTTTATGGCAGGTCTCGAAAGAGGGGGAGCAGCAGCGCACGAGCGCGCCGTCGTTGTCAGGGACGGACGGGGTACAGCTGGGAAAAACACACCCGCACGCACGCACACCCCCGTCTCCGTTACGCACGTACATAAGGCAAAAACAAAAGCGACTCTGAAGGAGGAGAGAGCATGCGGCGCTGCAGCAGACCTTTGTTTGTTTCCTGGAAACCCTGGAGCGCGAGGGAATAAAATGGAGTGGTAAGGGGCTCCGAGGCGCGAGAGGTGCGTCCACCTGCTGCTACCGGGGAGGCAGCCAGAGAGGGAGAACATGCTGAGAGCGATGCATTGAAGCGGGTTACGAAAAAACAACAACAACAACGTATGACAACATTCTGCACGCCGAGCGATCAAACGGAGTGTTAAGAGCGGGCGTAACGGGAGGTGAGTGTTTGCGGGATGTGCGTGCGATGCGGTGAGTGGGCCAGTGTGACGCGCGTCAAACGCTGCAATGGGGAGAAATGGTGGAGCGAGAGTCAGCTGTCATGATGCGTGCGTATTGCACAGGTGTGTTTGTGATGGAGAAGACGCAGAGAAACGCATCAGTGTCCAGCGAGTCGCAGGCCATCGTTTGAGGGACGGAAAGCATTGGTGCTCATGACGAATACGTGAGGCACACACACACACACACACACCATCCCCCTTAAGCCAAGGCCACAGCTATATACGCACTCGTGTACAGGCAACAAAATAGCGTTTTTCTACATTTACGCGTTTTCATCTTCCCCGCGTTTTGCTTGCGCCTGAGCGCCTGCGACCGATGCGGCATTTGGCGATGCAGAATAGCAGAGCGCGTATCATAGCGCACCATGCAGGCCTTCAATAATTAAGGGTGGACTCAAACCTGTTACGTCTCTCTGAATAATGTAAATTCTCGGGGTTATCCGAGATGTTGAAAGCGCGCTCGTCTTTCAGGCCTCTGTCAGACACCGGACAGCCGTCCTGGGAAGATGTTATGGAAGTTTCTTTGATGCTGTCAAGCTGCACCGTGCACCTAACAGAGCTAAAGTTCTCTCGTCACAGCTTGAAACACCAAAATCAATATCGCAATCAATCAATTGACAAAAAACATCCATCAGAGTGGATGCTGAGGTCTTGTTTGTTTTCCACAGAGAAGCCAGACTCGCAGTCAGCGATTAAACCTCACGTTAAGTAGTCAGTCAGCGTAGTAATGCTTTCTGTGACACAAATGGATGATATTTTGGTTGCCTGTCAGACAGGTTGACCGAGGACAGATTGCAGCAGATTTATTGATCTCTGAAAAAGATCAAACAAACTCGTATCGACATGGATTCGGCTTCTCCTTCTCTCTCTTTTTATGCGTCTTTCTCTCTAGCTCTCCACTTCTCTCTCTCTCTCTCTCCTCTGTAATTCCATTGTCTGTCTCTTGGGTGGATGTTGAAGCTGAATAAATATTAATTTCGTTTTTAATAAAAGCAGTTTGCAGACAGTGCCACTGCCCTGTTCTCTATCTCTCTGTCTGCAGAGCTGGCAAGAATGAGCCTAGCCATGATGTTCTCAGAACAGCCCTAGGCCTTTTCTCATACTGTTAGGAAGGAGCGAATCCTAGATTGTTATTATATAGCTATTTCTTTATGTGGAAATGTTGCATGCCAGAGAGTGTTTTTAGTGTGTAACGTGTGTGGTGTTATGGAAATTCTTTCTGCCATCAAGGCTGTGCAGACAGATGATGCTGATATTTATTGTGATAATTTAAGTAAGACAAAATTGTTTACAGCAATTGTTTTTTTTAATAGTTTGACCATTAACATCAGTTGTAAATGAAGCAAATGCTGATATTTTCACGGGACTTTGATATGGGATTACAGGCAAGTGATATTGAAATGTTATTTCTTACAAATTGTACTATGAAATAAACCTATATGTAATTCAACTGGAGCAGAGACCATGGGCACGGAAATACACACAATGCCCACTCAACAGTTACGATACTTGTGTAATTCATAAATCTTCAATAGGTCAGATCTGAAATCCTATGTAAATTCACATCGTGTGGACACTTCTGTTCTGAATTCTTTATGGTATATACATTTTGATATTACTTTTTGTTTCATATTTTGTAAAAGTTTGCATTGTGTAAATGGGGATTACTTAACTTCTGGTATAATACGTGCTTGGCGTAAGTGACGTGCTATTGGTTATGCATACAGAGCTGACAGAATGTGACACCAGTGCACAAGTGCAGGGCAAAAGTTACAGACGAAGTAAGTTTATTCCATAACTTTATATTTGTAACGCTGGATGTTTATATTGTTGAAATGGTTTCTATATTAAGCCTGTGATGTTTGTTTCGCAATCTTTTTAGTTGTTGGTTAATCACGTGAAATGCAGATGGAAATGCAGCTAACATCGCAGATAATCTCACTCGTGTTATTAATATCTTGTTTAACTATGTTCTGATTCCATGAGAGAGCTGGTATTGTTTAATGTGAAATGCGCTGTTTTAGTTGGAACAATATGTAAACATTTATGTTAGATATTTAGTTATTTATTTCTGTTTATTGTTCATTGCAGAAACTACCTCCAATGCATATCAGTGTGTATATGCTGAAACTCTGCACATAAAAATAAAATTGGAAAGACATTTGGTGACTACGAATCTCTGATCAGAGTACTGAAGTGGTTAACACCTTTAAAGAACTGGCATTAGTGGGGCAGTTCCCAAAATATGGTCCTTCGAGCCGGATCTTGACTGCTTCAGAATGTCATTAGATGGCAAACCTGCATCCATATTCAGCAGCTATGCAGGCGCTTCAGCTACAGTATGGTCAGCCAAAGTGAGATAGGAGCCATTCTTACATCACCAGATGTAAAGCCCAATGATAGCCATGGTTTTCAGAGTTTTGCCCTGCAAGTTTATCTCCTGGTCAGTATGCTGCTGTCACTGGTGGGACCCAGAGGAATGGCGCTGAACTGCTGCTCACACGTTGATCGCTTACTTAGCAAGATGCCGAAGTTTCTTTGAGATGGCTTCATCGAGGTCCTTCAACAACAGGGGAAGCTCAACTCCATAAGTCATAACCCCTACAATCTGCAGGACTTTGCTGGATGGCTACAAGTAAAAGCACAGCAGCAGAGACTGTCTATTTGACTAGTGCAGTGCTACCAGCACAGGTGTCTGGAAAGAGAAACCTTTGGCTAAAGTAAAGGGGCCAATATAGCACACGATGATCTGACAAACACAGTAAATATGCCAGAGAACCATGATCTCACCAATGGCAGTACAAATACTTCAGTTAAGAGGGGAACCTGAAATACCGGCTCTACACACCATACTTCTGGGTTCAAGTTAAACCTGGAAATCTCCCCAAGGAGTTCCTTCACAGCTTCAGGTCTGGACATAGTAGAGCAGTCTTATCCAGTGCAGAGACTTCAGAGATGGTATGCTCACCTCAGAGGGCTCGCATTACAGTCCTTCCACAATGTGCAACCAAGGCTTAAGGCTCTGAGCCACAGTTCAGTGCATCAGTGCCTTTTCATGTCAACTGCCTGTCCAAATCACCTTAGCTATGGCAGCTTGACATCCTGCCTTATCGAAATGAGAAACTGGTGGTTCGATCCAGGGAAGATCATTAAGCGATAAACTTCTCAAATGCAAGACAAGACACAGAGGATTCAGGTAGATGAGGTTCAGCGTTAGGCCATCCCTCTCCTGCACAAAGCTAGTGTTCCGAAACCACAACTCAGTCTGTCATGTCCAGTCTGAGAAGTACAGAAAGGAAACTTCAGAGGGATTCTGGAAAAGCTGCTGTCTACTCTGGTGAGATTAATGAATCCGTTAAGGCAGGCTATGTTTCTAAGCTTCAACCTGAGTAAGTCATTAAATCAGAGGAAGCCTGGTACATTCCCCACCACTTGGTGTGTCACAATGACAAACCAAGACTGGTCTTAAATTGCTCATTTAAGCATCAAGGTCTGTCTTTGAACGATCAGCTTCTGCCAGGGCCTGCACTTGCCCATCATTGTTAGACGTTCTAATCTGAGGAATGTTCCATCAGGTCCACTTGTTGCCTGAGGACCTCTTCTTTGCTTCATATGGCAAGATATGCACTGTGAGAACTGTCGAAATGTTTATGAATGGCAAGTCTTGCGGCCTTTGTTGTGCCATTTTTGCTGTGCAACAGCATGCCCGCTATAACCAAGAGAGCTACCCAGGTGGACCTCAGGTGAAATTGTGGCAGACCAAGGGAAATCTTTTCAGACTGTGGCACAAACTTTCGTGGTGTGATCGAGAACTGTGTGAAGCCTTTGCCACTATGGAACTCAATTAAAGGAGCAGCTAGTTGATTACCAGATACGCTTTACGTTTAATCCACCTAATGCTCCTCATTTTGGTGGTGTTAGAGAGCGAGAGGTCCGCTCCATTAAAGCTGCTCTACAGGTGGCAGTTGGTAGTCAGTCTGTCTCAAAAGATGTCCTGTCTACAGCATTAGTAGAGGTAGAGGGGATTTTGAATGCAAAACCCCTTGGATACACCTCCACAGATCTAGATCCCATTACACCAAACCTTCTCCTCAAGGGGGGCAGGATGCACCACTTCCACAGGTGCTTCAGGTGAAATGGGGCGATGCAGGTGCCGCCATTGTCAAAGTTTTGGACTCAGTTTACATGGAATTACTTACCCACACTAAAGACACGCCAGAAGTGGCACACCCCATCAGACTCTCTAACTGTGGGATCAGTAGAGATCAGGCTCAGTGGCCCATTGGCAAAGTTACCAAGATTGTGGTAAGCAGTGATGAATGTTTAAGAACAGCAGATGTCAGTGTTCAAGGCAAAGTGTACACCAGGTCAGTAGCCCGCCTCATTTCTTTGCCAGCATTTGAGGATAAAACCAAAGACTCTTAAAGAATTCCTTTAACTTACACATTTGCTGCTTAAATGTGGGTGCAGCTGTTCTGAATTCTTTAGGGTGTATATCTTTTGATATTATTTATACTGTTATTAATACCTTTTTTTAATATTTTGTAAGAGTTTGTATTGTGTAAATAAGCATTACGTAACTTCTGGTGTAATACGTGCTTGGCGTAAGTGACGTGCTATTTATTGGTTATGCATACAGAGCTGACAGAATGTGACACCAGTGCACAAGTGCAGGGCAAAAGTTACAGACGAAGTGAGTTTATTCCATGACTTTATATTTGTAACACTGGATGTTTATACTGTTGAAACGGTTTCTATATTAAGCCTGTGATGTTGTTGGTTTCACAATCTTTATGATTGTTAGGTAATCATGTGAAACGCAGATGGAAATGCTGCTAACATCGCAGATAATCTTGCTCATGTTATTAATATCTTGTTTAAATGTTCTGATTCCATGAACAACATTCTACAATTATTATGCCTTCATATCGTAATAAGGATGCTGTACAATGTATCTTCAAGTTCTTTAGATGATCCTGTACATCCCGTATATATAGGATATTCACTGATTGCACGGAGAGAGAGAGCTGTCATTATTTAATGTGAAATGCGCTGTTTTATTGGAACAATATGTAAACATTTATGTTAGAAATTTAGTTATTTATTTCTGTTTATTGTTCATTGCAGAAACTACCTCCAATGCATATCAGTGTGTATATGGTGAAACCCTGCACGTAAAATAAATGGTGGAAAGACATTTGATGACTCTGACTCCCTGATCAGAGTACTGAGTGGTTAACACCTTCAAAGAACCAGCATTAGTGGGGCAGTTCCCAACAACTTCAAACGGTATACTAGAGATCAACATTTCTCCCCACAGCATATGCAGTGTTGTCATGTTTATTTATTGATTTTTAAAATAAAATTTAAAAAACCTGCATGTCTTTTTACTTACATATATGGCGCACTGTTCTGACACATGCACACACAGCCTGAAGCAAGAAAGAGTGCACTTTCTTTTCTCTTCTTCTGTTATAAAGCTCTTTTATTTCTTTCACATCCTCAAGAGTTGCACTTCACAGTGAAGGGCAATCAGAGGACAGAATGATGTAAAACAAAACAACTCACTGTAATACTGAGAGAAACAAAAAGGGATACAAATCGAGGAAGTCCTAGAGAGAGAATTCTGATTTGTAACTTGCAGTTAGTGTGATAAATAAACAAATTGTCTTTTAAATTGTGGAAATAAAAATATAGATTTTTTTCTTTTCAGTTATATTCGGGTAAAGTACCACTAAATTCTCAACAGTCATTTTTTATTAATTTAGCAGCTGATAATCTTTTAAAAGAACATTTCAACCAGAAATTTAAATTGATCTTACCAGCATGTCAAAAACTTCTGAAACTGAATGCACAGAAGACATTCATCTCATAGATTCTCTATTAAGTTACTGTTTTCTGATTTAAAAAAAAAACCTCTTATCTCTTTCTTATCTTTGATGATTGCACTTCTTTTGTAGGTTGTGAACTATTTTATACTGACCAATGTGTACTGCAAATCATTTTGGCACCAATAAGCAACTGCTTGAGATATTTCCTTTTTATTAGTCATTTTGGATAAAGCATCTGCTAAATTAATAAAAATAAATATGACACCTTAAAATACTATTGGTTTACAAGGTTTATCTCTCAGGTTTTGCTTTTTTTAAATGGTTGCAATGTCATGGCGTCCTCCTTTACTGTGTCTCTCTGTGTGTTTCCACAGGCTGGACAGTTGTAATTATGTTAGTGAGAGAGATATTCAGTTCAGATTGATGGATGTTCTACAGGAGTCCCGATTCTCAGGGGCAGATCGCAGCCCCTGCCCAAGAGACGCCAGTGAAAACGGTAAGCTTTCCCATGCACATTTAAAATGCAACATTTTATGTAACTGAAATTATATTTTAACTATCATTATCTGCACTAAAATGTAAAACTACTCTCTGTATATAAATATATTTACAGACGTTCACCAGGAAATATAATGCATTTTACTTTCTCTCTCTCTCTCTATTTTTTTTTTTTTTTTAGAATCACATGACCCGTTGGTAGATGTGTCACATGATCTAAGGCGCTGCGATGACATTGCTCCTGTGGCACTGTCCCTGCCCTCCCTCTGTGGCCAGAGTCAGACCTCTGAAGGTCCTCTTAGCCCAGCTGACCTGCATGACGGGTCTGTCTCCAACACCACCTCTCTATCCTCTCTCTCTTCGTTCTCCTCTCTTTCCTCCCTCTCATCTCTCTCTTCTGTGCCCTGTTCCAAACCTGTGACGCCCTGGTCTGTGCCGCAGACCTGTGACAGGTCATCCCTCTCTAACATGGACTCCAGGGGCGGAGACTGCCTTAGCTGTCTGATCCCCAAAAATCCGACAGAACCGGAATCCTGTGACTCCGTACTCAGCTTTGCCAGCATCAATTTGCAATGCCTTGGCCCCGCCCCCAGCGCAGGTCGTTATGGTGACCAGGTTCTATCTGACCAGCTGCTCAGCGGCCCCGCCCATCCAGCTGTAACCAATGAGGGGGCTGAAGAAGGAAGGTCGATGCAGGAGAGCGAATCAGATGAAGATCCCGCATCCAGGAGCATATACGAAGGTCTTGTAGAGGAGGCGCAGGATTGGAGCTGTCTAGAGACTCTCATCAGTGAGAGTCGTATGGAGCTATTGGACTTATGCTCCCGTAGCGAACTTGCAGTCAATCTGTTCTGTGAGGAAGATGTGGAAAATTACATGTTTCAGGAGGAGGAGACTGCACTTGGCACTGACGTCTGCTCGCTCAAGATACGCTATGAGTCCTATCAGGATGGAGTGCAGGAGAGGAGTGAGTCTGCCTTACAGGATGAGTCTCAGCTAGGTTTCTTTCCTAGCTTACCTTGCAGTAGAAAAGAGGGACCAAAGGAGAAACCAGAACAATCCACTGAGATTAAGGCTGATGACCATGTGACCCCCAATATAAGCCCAGACAGTAACTTTCTTTTTGACCTCAGTAACTCTCCAGAAGATTCTGGTGAATTCAGTGATGACAGCTCTTGCACAGGCTCCCCAGACCATGGGCTCTCCCTCCGCCATGGCCGCTTGTCCAGAGAAAGTTCTAGCTCCTCCAGCCAGCTAAGCTACCGTCTCCGAGCCAAGAGGAAGGTGGCCTACCGAGAAGACTATTTGTACGATGTGGACTCGATAGAAAGTGAGAAAAATGCTGAAAAACGAGAAAAACCGCCTGCTGGGTTCAAGAAAGAGCGTGATGATGACTGGTGCCCGAAGAAAAGGCGGCGGTCCAGTAGAAAGGACCCACCTGTCATTATAAAATACATAATCATTAATCGTTTTAAAGGCCAGAGGCACATGAGAGTGCGTCTGGGACGAGTCGACCCATCACCTGCTGTGGTCTGTCTAAGTCCAAATGCTCTGCTTCACTATGAGAGACTTGCACCATTAAAAGCATACTGGCAGGAAAAAGAAAGGGAGCAGCAGGAGCAGAATAGATTAACATCAGCAGAAACAACCAAACGTCTCAATGGCTGCAAAAGACCAAGCACTGCTCCCAAACGCAAGCACAGGATGGCCAGACTAAGGATTCAGCAGATCCACACCGTACAGACTTGCCTCCCAGGCCAAACTATAGTGGTCCCCATCCACAATCAACCAGACGGGACCCAATCCCTGAGAAGCACAGAAGAACCAAAAGAGGACATTATCTCCATTACACACACTGCCAGGGCTAAAAGCAGAACACAGGAAAGAGAGGAAAGAAGAAAGGAAGGTAAAACAGGAAAGGTAAAGAAGTTCAAAAGTGAAGCAAGACTTCGGTTGAAAAAGTTAAAAGAGGCTGAGAGACAGGAAATCACAGAAGCCTCTGAGATCGAGCAGTGCAGCCCATGTTTACCAGAAAACCTTAGTAACTCTTTGGAAGGTAATGCCACAAATGAAACCTCCAGTAATGACCCTGAAAAATGCACTTTGACCCCAGCTGCTGAAGGAAATGCTGAACTTCTCCCCGGGGGATACCTACAAACTCTTCTCGAAGCTTCTGAGGCATCAAGCACCGCTAACATCAACTATTTCCATCCAGGGCTACAGAATCCCACACTTCAGCCAGCCCAGAGCTGTGTTCTCTCTCCTCCCTCTGAATCAGAGCTGCCTCACTCTCCTCAACCTATGAACCACAGGCCCCACCACACGCATTATACTGAGCCAAACCTTACTGAACCAAACCAGCCCATTTCATGGCCATCCCAGCCATCTGCTGAACAGCTGCCCTTCTCCCCAGACATCCCAACCCAGTCACCAATGATGCCGTCGGGCTTTCCCACACCGTTGCCTGTGTTAGCAGGGGATAGCACAAACGTCACAGGCTTTGGGCAAGTGTCTCTGTCAGGTTGCAGGGTCTCGTATGAAGAGTCCCAACCTGATGCTGATTATGGCTTGAGTCCGACTGGCTCTCGGAGTGACAATGGTGTGGGGCGGCTGGTTAGTTTTAACTCCCTGGGGTCCCTTTCCGCCACCTCTAGCAACTACAGCTCACTTAGCCTGAGAGAAGGAGAAAGGGAAAGGGAAGAGGAAATTGGTGAGATCAATGATGGCTTCTTGCCGCATTGCAGCCCACGGCTTATCTTGCAGCAAAGTCTAGAGGAGGTTGCTCCACTTCGAGAGTCGACTGACCTCTTGGATATCTCCAACTTCACCCCTGACAAGTTCCGCCATTCATCGCTCTCAGAGATGTCACCACCAGACACACCTAACTCTTCCCCTCAGCTGCTGGGGAACTGTGGTAAAACTGGGGAATTCTCGGAAGCAGCAGAAGCAAACGTACAATGGAACTGTGGAGTTGTCCCACAGCTTAATCAAGACGGAAACCCACACCATCTACAGATACACTCTTTCAACACGGAGGAGGATGAAGTAGGGCTAAGGGATCACAAAGGCTCAACGAAAAAGGGTGGGAAAAGCGGACAAGCCACCAAAAAGAGCAAAACTGCTAAAACGGTGAAAGGAGAGAAAGTAAAACTCCCACGTCAGGGTTCTCGTTCTGTGCGGAAGATCAAAGCCTTGCTAGAGGGAAAAGCAGCCAAAAGTGGCAGAGGGGCAGGAAGCGGTGCTTCTTCCCCTACCCCGTCGCTTGGCTTAATTGGAGCTCAGGGGGAGTGGCCTATTACTGGGGGACTGTCAAACGATGACCAACGAGAATTCCAGGAACCATCGAACATCCTGTCCAATATAGTGTCTGGCATGGCTGAGGTACAGCGTTTCATGAGGGCCTCTGTGGAGCCTCTTTGGGGGCCTTGTCTTTCACCCGGTCAGCATGCCCTCCAGAGCCAGACGCTGAAGATTCTGGGTAGCGCTGCTGACCTTAAAAAGCGGGGTGGTGCCTCAGGCGGAGGTAGAGGGAAGAAAGGGGCTGGGCGTGGTGGTAAAGCACTGCCTAAACTTCTCCCACCTGGCTTCTTTCCTAATCTCGGATTGGACTGTCTCCCGCTTCCACACCGTCCAGCCCACAAAAAAATGTATCGTCACAAAAGTAGCGCTAAGTTCGCCCGTGAGGAACTCTTAGCGGGTAAAAGGGACATAAAAGGAGTAGCACTGACCGCTTTGGTCGAGAAACGGAGGTAATATTTTCTCTCTGCAATGTGCCCCTTCTCTTTCTCCGTTCCCTTCCCTCGCACCCTGCCAAATCCTCCTAAAATCCTTTCCACATTTCAGAGCTGCATGGCACCGACTTTACCCACAATCCTTTGCCTGGCCCAATGGAAGGCAGGCACATCCTGCATGTCAGCCCTGCTAAACTACCTACTAGACTGACTGAAGTCTCACTGTCATGGCTGCACCCTACTCACCATTGCTGCTTTGTTGCATTTTTATCTGACAAATTTTCAGTTGTTTTTTTTTTTTTATTTGCATTTGGTTTGTTTTCCAAGAAGAAAAATGCCTTGAAAGTCTTTGGATTCTCTTTAAGTGTGGTGTATATCTAAATATAAATTTTTTTGTCTTTTTGTTTTCCGTTGCAGCTATAACACTGTATGTGTTAAATCGGTGTCACAGAACCATGGTTTAGACCGAGCCCAGCGCCCTGCTCTGACTTTCAGCAAATGGTTGCCTTCTGTTCAGGGGTCAAAGGTCATGTGTAGTATTCTGTGCTAAGAATCGTTTCCCCTCATTTCTGTGCCAACCCCTCAGAACACTGGGCTTTTGACAAGCTAAAAGAAAGCATCTTGATTGAGATGCTCTTGTTTTCTGAGGTTCTGAAATTTCACAAGAGATTTTTTCATTGTTGTTGTTTGTTTATAAGTTGTGAAAAGGAGGTTCATTCATCTGTTCTTCAGTGAATCTCCTCCTGCCAGTATCAAAATGCTGTTGTACACAGACATATGCACTATTTACAAAACAAGATTATATCACACATGTTTAAATTAATGTGCCAAACTATGAACAATTAAATGTACAGACATTTTTATCGACATAAATATTTGCTGTTTTATAATGTGGCAGTGATTGAGGAGCGTGTGTGTGCTTGGGATGGGTGGGGGGGAAGTTGTTAATCTGAGATTCACTCCTGTTGCATCACATCTGTACAAACAGCTAGCGGCGAGGAGTCATCTCAACAATCAGAAGAAAAATGCTGTTGGTTTATTTTCTGTGTTTTACACTCCTGGCTAGTTCAAGATTAGAGGCATGAAGTGAGAGATGCATGATGAGAATTGGTGGGAGGAAGCTGTAGTGCTATAGTGGCAGAGAAAAACATTGGTTGCCTTTCATTCTGATGTGTTTCTGGATGGTCAAAGATCACTGTTCGTGTGTAGCAAGGTAAGAAAATGACCACTTCTTATATCAAGACATACAATGCATTCTAACTCGTTTTCGTCCTCAATTTTCTAGTTCGGTAAATATATTTCTCTGTACCTCAACCCTCCAAACTGGTTAAGAACAGGACCAAATCTTTTTTGGAAGTTTTCTAATTTGTTGCTAGTGATGTGCATGCATTTAGAACATGATATGGATATGTGCTGTGAATGCTGATCCCCTGTATTACTTTCTCTGACTCGCCTGTTTTTTCTTACCTGATCTCAAAACCATTGTTTTTTCTATTGCTGTTGGAATGTTATTTGTTGTGTTATAAAAAGAGGGAAAGATGCCAACTTGGTTACCCCCATGGGCTGTTTACTGCATTGCTTCAGGATCTTTTTTTTTTTTGTGCAACTCCCTGGATCCCCTCTTTTGTGAATACCTATTTAAAAAGAAATATTTTCTCTTTGATTTTCTGCCCTTGCGTTCACAGAGAATCACTTTTGAGTTGTTCAACACTGACAACTGTAGTTCAAGAACTGTTCCTCCATTTTCTAAGTTTAGTGGGTACTTGTGCAAATACTGTAACATTGCTGTGAATGAATTAAGGTGAAACTTATTGGAGTGTTGAAATGTTGAAGGAAACCGGTGCAGATGATGAGTGACATTCCACAGCTGGTGGTGCAATTCCGAAGTGTTTTTAGGGCCTTCCCAGCCAAATCAACCTCACCAAGCAAAAGACCAGGACATATTAGAATATAAGTTGGTTCTCCAAACGATTTATTTTAGTGCTGAGTGAATGGAGATGTAACACGGTTGGTTCAGGTCCGTTGGCTCAGGGAACCCAACCGCACTGACATCTCTCATTCCCTCAGCTGCCCATCTCGCCATTCCAACTCGAGCTGTTCTCAGCGCTGCCCTCTGCTGTACTGTATTTACATAGCACTACAGTTGCTGAACCTGCAGGACATCTGTGATGCCAGTGCAGGGTGCTCTTCTTCATATACTTTAAGAGCCAAGTTTTACACCAGTGAAAACTGTATAGCACACATCCCCTGCACTGACCGAAGTGCTCATATTTTTGAAAAGTTCTTAAACAGTGTTATTCCCCTATAAGTGCATCATGTAAAGTTAAAACAGGCATATCAAAAACTTAATTGTGCCCTATTTATGAATGTATTATATTGTCAAGTTGGAAGTATTTTTTTCATGATTTATTTGACACTACATTACTTGTAACTACTTTTGCCTTTTTTCATCATCAAGGAAAAAAAAGAAACCGTTTCTACTGCCTGGTCTGTCTTCTCCAGGTGGATTCTCAATGAACTCTTGATGTAGGAAAAAAAATGACCTGTATATTTTTCATTGTGCCAATTTGTAACATATTTTCTAAGTGTATATTTTTCTTAGAAAGTGATGTGAGGTCGTTCTTACTGTGGCTTTGTTCTTTTCCCTTTTCAGCAAGTGAAAAGGTTGCTAATTGCCATGATGTTTTCTTTCTTTCTTTTTCTTTCTCTCTCTCTTATTTGTTTTTTGTTTGTTTGTTTTAAAGCCAAAAATTGAAAATACAATAAAAAATAAATAAAAAACTATTGTAAAGGAGAGAGAAGGAGAGCAAGCTGTGACTCTTTGTTGAGAGTTTTTGTAATTGGACCAATCTTGTTGTAAGAGTGTTGTGCTCTAGTTAAAATATATATTAATTTAAAGAGAAAAAAAGAATCCATGAAAACAGACAGTGGAACAATAACACTAATTTGTGATCTCATTGCTGTTTTATAGATTTTCATGTAAATTATTCTAGTATTTTGTTTTTGTTGTATCTGTCAAAAAGGTTGAAATATTTGTGATCAAGCCTGTATGGTGACAAATGTAATATTGGTAACTTGCTGAGTTTTGTAATCATGTTTATGGAATAAATATTAATTAAAAGAGCTTTTGATCACTCCTTTCAGTACTGTCTTTTTTTTTGTTTGTGGGAACACAAACAAAAGTCTAACTTGATCAGGTTTGATTGATTCTCTGATTTCCTTCATTGTTAGTCTGTGTAGTTGTTTGCTCTCAAACTCACTGTAAATCAGGTTTGAAGGCCTAGAAACACTTACCACTAGAGTACACTATTTACTACAGCAACCATTTTTTCTCCCCTAGGAATTATCTTAAAAACTAGATAAACCAGCTGCACTGGAGACATGATTTACATGTCTTAAGAAGTGTAGGTGTCAAAATAAGGTCATTGCAAACAATATTCAAACTGTGTTAAAGCCCTGTCTAAAACTAAATTAAGCAATGTCATTTTTGACCGAGTATGCACAAACGCAAGTGAAACGAAGAAACACTTTGTTGAAACTGGAACTTAAATGGTCTTGCGTGTTTATGTCTGTTTAGCTGCCAGTCATCCAGCCCCCAGAAACGCGTCCAATCATGGCGCCGCAAATTGACGCGCGCCACAACCTATGGGCGTGGTTAACTCCAACGTGGGCGGAGCCACGATGCAACATAGTAGCTCTGCTGCACGGACGGATCCGACTCAGAGGAGACAACCGGCTCCAGGGCCTCATCGCTGTATTTACCGAGGTTAAACACTGATTTAGCAGAGGTCATTTTAGCTTACAGTGTTTTTTAAAAACACTGTACACCTACCCGACACTATAGGCACCACGGATCAGCCCAGAATGCCAAACATTAAGTTATTTTCCGGCAGTTCGCATCCGGATCTGTCGCAGAAGATCGCGGACCGACTGGGACTCGAACTGGGGAAAGTGGTCACCAAAAAATTCAGCAATCAGGAAACCTGGTGAGTTATTTACTGTAAGAATTGCAACTGCAAACCATGATTTCTCGGGATGTTTTGGCTAGCGTAAACGGAACGGTAAACACATGGCAACCATATGTTTTTTTTAGTTTGTAGTTTTATGAGTCAAAAGGTGTCGTCTGGCTCAATGCGTCTCGTGCACGCATCAGACTCCATTTCCCGGCATCCATCTGCAGTAAAGCATGTGACTCCGGGGACGCTAATGCTAATTTTAAACGTCCTGTCTGGCCTCCTCTGCCACGTGAGGAGTTATAACGCTATTAAATGCGCCCCTCGTGAAAAGCTGCTGCGGTTTAAATTATTTATAATTATTTTTAAATAACATTAGTTACAGTTCCGTAGCAAAAAATACACGCAAGTGGAATATGCAGGCACACGACTCATTTCATATCGTGAGCTTAAAATATAACGCTGGCCCTGGTGTCTGTGTTTATATAATTGACATTTAACTCCATATAAGTGGAAGCCTTATGACCCTAAAAGATAAAATGTTTCTGACGCTCTTTATCTGCAGCTGACATGAGATAAATGCAGTCAGACGCAATAGTTTCAGTTTGCCTTTTAATGCATAACTGTCTTAACCCCAGAGGTAACCATATTAAATCAGCTCAAATCAGATACCCCCCTGTAATCAGACAGACAAGTATAGATTTATAGTGCACTATCTTCAGTGAGAGACTCAACCTTGTTTGTGTGTGTGTGGTTTTTTTTTTGTAGTGTAGAGATAGGAGAGAGTGTGCGTGGAGAAGACGTCTATATTGTCCAGAGTGGCTGTGGCGAAATAAACGACAATCTTATGGAGCTGCTGATCATGATCAATGCCTGTAAGATTGCATCGGCCTCCAGAGTCACGGCGGTTATTCCTTGTTTCCCCTACGCTCGGCAGGACAAGAAGGACAAGGTGGGGGTGAGGGGAACAGCTTGCTTATTAACACGTACACACAGTTAATCATACATTAACCACATCACTGTTGGTGGATCCATGTGGGCTACTTTCTGTAAGTCTTTCTTCTGTGGTGTCTGTTTGTTTTCTGGCCCTTGGGCAACTTACAAGGCATGGTTAATTATGCTTGCTTAACCCTTTCTTTATCTTCCTGTTAATGTGTATCTGGTTAGTGGCTGTGATGTTGCTTGTTTATGAGTGTATGTTTATGAGTGAGAATTTTGTCTGTAGAGTCGGGCTCCGATCTCAGCCAAGCTGGTCGCCAACATGCTGTCTGTAGCCGGAGCAGACCACATCATCACTATGGACCTTCATGCATCTCAGATTCAGGTACAAACAGTGCAGTGCCTTTTCTCAAAACACGCTCAAAGCAAACCCTTATCTCTTATGAGCAGGGAGCACAGACATAACACTACAGTCAGGCCTGGGTGCGCCTTAAATTTCAGCATTTTATAGTTAAGACTTTTTATGGTTATATTTTGACTGAATGTGTTGTGTGTGTTAGGGGTTCTTTGACATCCCAGTTGATAACTTGTATGCTGAGCCGGCAGTCCTCAAATGGATAAAAGAAAACATCAATGAATGGAAGAATTGCACCATTGTTTCTCCTGATGCCGGTGGAGCCAAGAGGTGTGTTTTCTTTCCTTTTCTGTCTCTCAAAATCATTGGGTCTCGTTCACTAAACATACGTGCACACAGTTTGTAACCGGGCTGTTTTGGTTCACCATTGACTGCCATGGCATTTCATATTCTACTGTGGAAGTCAACGGTGACCCAAAAAAGCCTGGCTACAAACTTTCTACAAAATATCTTTTATGGTGGTTTCATTCTAAATATGGTGATTATCTCTAATATATAATTTATATACCTCTAATTTATTCTGAACCTAACCATGTCATGTCAACAAATGGAAAAGACATGGAAAACATGAATTCATGTTAATTGCTTTTATGTGTAATTAAAAATCATAAAGAAGACCTTTGTCTCAAAATTTGCGTGACCTTTGTTGCATCAAAGTGAAAGAGCTACGCCACGTTTTTGTGCCGTTTAGTTAAAAAAATCTTATATATATATATATATATATAACATTTTCGTTTTTTAAAAAGCAGAGGGCACTCAAAAAAAATAAAGAAAAATTAGACCTCTTTCTTTGAGTGACCAAAGCCTCTGCAGAAACTCCTTATATGGAAATGGTTCGGTTGTGCTTTAAGCACACAAATTTCAGCCTATCCCAGATAAAAAATGTGGCATTGTGAAACAATTCTGGAGTATTCTGTGATCGTGTCTCCTAAACGGTGGTCCTGTACAGTGAGAGAGGCTTAAAGAGGGCCGTTGTCCTGGACTTCGCACAGTGTGTTTGCTGCAACGACCCACGTTTACTGAACAGCCAATAAAAATGCAACATGTTATGGACCCAACATGGCGCTAAAACTTAAAACTGCTTACCTCAAACTCTCTTAACTTCCTTTTTCATAGATTCCCCATTTTTTTAACAAACCTAGGAAGTAGAACTGCCAAACTGTGCCGCCTCATGCTCTAACACATGATAATGGCGATTTATTCTATTCTTAATAGTAACATGCATCGTAGCCTGCGAGCCACTAGGTGTCATCATCATACGGTCTGCATACATGTTGTACCCAATTTTATTAAATCCATGATGCCCAGTGTTATTGGTAATGATCTTATAGGATTGCAAAAAGCCTTGTGTGTGGAAGGCTTCATACAAATGACTAACCTAACCTGTCATGCGGTGGTTAATTTCAACGAGGTTAAGATCAAATTGGAGTCTGCACGCATGTGATGTGAATTAGGTGGAATTTTTTACAGAAACAGTTACTATTAGTGAGTGAGACCCATTCTCTTCTCCTTTCATTCATTCACTGTCACTCTTATTTCAAATTCCGATTTCTCTTTGTTTATGCTTTTCACATTTAGTTGCAAAAAATGTTTTAAATAAATGTATCTCAATGATTTTTGATTTCTATGGTAGCATAACCCTTTCAGTTTGTTAAACCTGGAGAATTGTAGTTGTATAATGTTGATTAGGCACTTGAAGACGATGGACATGAGTGTGTTTTACTTTTTTAGGTGTGGAGGGTAAGGAAATGTCAGGTTTTTTGTGTGTTTCTGTGTAAGTGTGTGACTTGGCTAACAATGGATGGCTTGGCCTAAACCTTAAGCAGTATGTTATAGTGCTAGGCATTTTTTGTCAATCTGTTTGAAGCCTTTTAAAGCTTGGCTAATTTAATCATGCTGATTACATCATGTGATTTGTTTTTTGAGAAATGAACTGACTACAGCGCCCCCTTTTGTAACCATTTAAGACACTCAAGTGAGTGAGTGAGTGAGCAAGTGAGCTTATGCACACTGGTGTTTTTACTGAAACTTTTTCACATGTGGCTTCTCTGTGGTGTGTGTATGTGACACTTGCAGAGAAGCCTGAATGCATCCCTGGTCGTTGACTGCTGTTGTACAGAATGTTGCTTAAGATTCTTGTGTCTGTTTAATTAGAGTGACGTCCATCGCAGACCGACTGAATGTGGACTTTGCCCTAATTCATAAGGAACGGAAGAAGGCCAATGAGGTGGATCGTATGGTGCTGGTTGGAGACGTGAAGGACCGAGTGGCGATTTTAGTCGATGACATGGCAGACACGTGTGGGACAGTATGTCACGCGGCTGACAAGTGAGGACACGCATGATACATGACCGCTTTCACGCTCAAACAGATGCACATTCATGATTATCCTGCTAATTTGTCAGACCTCATGCCTCCATGTATCTGCCTGTTTGTTTAATTGGTTGTGTGTCTCTCAGATTGGTGTCTGCGGGAGCCACTAAAGTATACGCCATCTTGACTCATGGTATCTTCTCCGGGCCAGCCATTTCTAGGATCAACAATGCCAACTTTGAGGCAGTTGTGGTCACCAACACAATTCCACAGGAGGACAAAATCAAACACTGCAACAAGATTCAGGCACAGACATTTATTTTATATGAGTTGCAAATATCGTATAGAAAATTATAACGAAGTTTTTTGTTTATATTGAACTCTTGAGTAGTAAACAGAAAAAAGTTTTTAGTGTAAACTACATGATTATGTAATAATTGCTCAGGTATTTTTTTTTCCCTGCTCAGAGCATGTTGACTAATTTATTTCTCTTTTCCTTTCCAGGTGATCGACATTTCTATGATCCTGGCTGAAGCCATCAGGCGAACACATAACGGGGAGTCAGTTTCATACTTGTTTAGTCATGTCCCCTTATAACACAAACATACATAGATACACACACACACAC
>JAUMHI010000073.1:1879697-1906723 GCA_032359435.1 Enteromius unitaeniatus
TAACGGGGAGTCAGTTTCATACTTGTTTAGTCATGTCCCCTTATAACACAAACATACATAGATACACACACACACACGTTATCACTGTGTACAAACTCATATGACGGAGAACCATTGCTGGCTCTGTTAAGCCATCTTCCTTTGTGAGAGTTCCATACATGCACCATTTAACTGAAGACACATTCTGGACAGTGAATGAAAAGAACGAAAGCCCTTAGTGCTACACACAGCTCTCTTTTTCTGCTGCATGCGCTGACTCGCCTTTTATTCCCAGAGGTTTCGTGATATGTAACGACTGCTAAAAAGCTTGATTTCCATTCACTCTCCACTCTCGCTGTATTTCGCACGTCACTCTTGGGTATATAAATGTTACCTGCATGTTAGACTGAGGATTCACTTGAACGTTGCTGTTATTTCTGCTTTGGAAACACTTTAAAACCAAGAGTTAGATGACAGCCCCTGCTTATAATGAAAGATATCCTTAATACTGGATTTTATTGCTTTCAAGTTTGTTGTGAAACTTAAAGGTACGATAGATGTTTATGACTTTAACACCTTAGTTTTGTTATAGAATCTAATTACTAACATGTGGCTAGATTAAAATAGAAAATGGGTTATCCCCTTTAGATTGCCATTATTATGGCAGCTGGATTTTTTTTTTTCTTTTGTTTCTCTTCTCAGGTTTTAGTTTTAGGTTGATTTTTTTTTTCTCGTAACTTTTATTCATTTTCATTTCTTGAGGGTCTTTTGACTGGGTAAAAGCCAAAATCTGAGTGGAAAAATTAGGTCATTTTTTTAAGTTGTGATGAATTTTTTTTGAAACATTTTATGTTTATGTTAATGTTTACAGTTGGGCAGCATTTTTGACTGATTGATCACAGATATGTGAAGTGTCCTTTAGATTTGACTGAGTACACGCGTATAATTAAGTGGCTACTGTCGAATTGGCCAAAACAATCAACCTGTTGAACTATATGTTTTTGTTGTTTTTTTGCTTATCTGTGTGGGTCTGTGTGTTTGGTCTTGGAGTATGTTTCTTCTCCATGCTACTCAAGTGAGATCAGAGATAATACACCGGTCTATCCTACAGCTTACACTGGAGCAGTAAATTAGATGGCAAAGCTTGATTTGATAGGTCTATGCCGTTTGCCTTAACGAATGAGAAAATATTGATTGTAACTTGTCTGAATGCAGAATGAGTAAAATATTGCATTGTATAAACTGCACGTGTTTGTGGTCTAATCTTTCCATTTTTATACTGTTATTATTATAGATTTTTTAATATATTTTAATATTTTTAATTTATTGCCGTAATTCTAGCAGTGCCAAATTTCAATGTCAGGGCGAAATTAAAGCTGCAGTCTAACTTTTTGTGTTTAAAATGTACAAAATAGATATAATAAGCGAGTACACCATAAATCTACTTTGCAAACCGGCTTGACCTGAATCACTACGGTACACCTATAATAAGTGCTTATATTCAGACTATTGAGACAGGTTCAGGTAGGCGCCTCTGCGGAGCAGCCCAGTACCTGCGTGATTCGTCATGGACATAAACAGAGAAGTAGCTCCGGCTACAATGTTCTTCTGTTTATTAACTGATAAAACGCTAAAAGTTGCAGCTTCAAACATTTACGAGCTATAATAATACTGTAGTAATAAATGCGCGCACTAGGTGGCACAATTTATTAGTTTTACGGGTTGAAAGGTCAGACCATTTCGTCAAATAAATGCATATTAAATGCATTATTTAAAATAAAATAAAATTTTAACGCATTTAAAAAAATTAAAAACAATAAAGGTAGATATATGTAACGTTTTGGAAATGAATGCAAATGTTTTGATGTTACAGATTCTGCTTAATTCCATTCTGACCGACAGAACACAGAATCCAAACAGAAATGCATTTACAATTACAAACTTTTAAGGAAATGTTAAGAAAACCTTTCGAAGTCGCATTAATACAAATGCCGCCTTGTCTCCTGGCTGGTGTCCTGCTTTATCTCGCCTCTCTATTGCGGGATTACCGTTTTATCTTAACGAGCAATGTTCCCACGGCTCTCCTGTTATCATCCACTTGTCTTATTTATGGAAGCCTGTTTTGGAGTAATGCGTACTAGCTAATATGAGTGACAGGCGACGTGCGTACTTGGTCACGCAGCTCGCGCAATAAATAGATCAAATAATATTTCCAAAGTTATTACTGAGGGAATGTTGGTTTGCGGCACCAACAAACAAATACAAACGGACTCGAGCAGTGAAAGAGAGAGAGAGAGCTCGCCTAGTTACCTCCTTTCGACCTCCTCAACTTTTCACCCCGCCGCGCGCAGAGATGTTGACGGAAAAGCGCTGATTATTTACCGAGCAACTTGCAACCTGCGCGTAAATTCGGCACCAGATATGTGAGTAATTTCTCTTCTTAGGCTTTTAGGAAGCGTCCTCAATGCTGTATTTGTATTCGGAAAGCTTATCTCGGAGGACAAGGGGTGTTCGTGCAGTGTGGGTGTTTATGGTGAATTTTGGGGAATTATGGTGCATGTCAGGAGTGTGTGAATGAAAAAGGTGTGACGACATAGAAAGCATCACATAATGGGAGACAGAGAAAGGATGGAGGCAGGAAAGAGAGACACTGTGGAAGAGGGGACAGAGCTGGGCGAAGGGGTTTGAGGAGATAGGAAAACCGAAATTAAAACTCTTTTTGTAGACATTTCTATTTGAATTCAGGGAAGTCAAAATTATAGCCCTATTGGAGAAACAAATCAGAGGGGACGAATTTAATATTAGGTCTTTTTCGAGCAACGAAAATCTCACTAAACGATGAGGTAAGAGACGACCAAAATCCAAATATCTACATGTGAGGAACTTATATATTTAAAAATAATTGTGTATTCTGTAGGTGTAAATGGAGATTTGGAGTATTTCCAATAGTCTATTATAAGGTTGTATTTTCTAAAGTAACGTTAAATATGTTACATTAAGAACCAAAGCGTTCTGTCCTAAAATTCTCTCCATCGAACGCAAAAAAATAGCTGAAAGTGCGACCCGGCAAATCAAGGAAAAATATATTTAGGCATATATCTAGCTTTAATGGCTGCGCAATAATTCAAAGAAATCGGTTGACTACAGTTAATTTGTTGTTGTTGTTTTTATCGGTTTATTTATTTGCATTTAATTGTAGAGATTACCCGGTGAAAATATAATCTACAATTTCCCCTTGCGCTTCTTTTAGTTCACCGTAGTTAAACTCAAACGGGGATATGGCGAGTTTAGAGTTCGGGTCCCAGCAGTCATGTTCCGGCGGAGATTCCCCCGCGATGGGCTTCGAGAAGGAGAAAGATTCCGGTCATCACGGTCGGTGGAAAACCGGCTCTCCGCCGCTACAAACTCATCTCTCCCAACAGGTCAGCCATAACTGTGCCCGTGCAGCAGAATACGAGCTGCAAATATATTATTATTATTATTATGATAGGCTACTATTGGTCTAGTTTTTTATTTTAAGTGGAATTATTTGAAAATTCACAGTAAGATGGCATATTTGCGAATGAATTAATAATGTTCATATAACAAGCAAATACACATTTTGCAGCGTCACACTCATAAAAACAGGAGTGCAATATTTGTTAAGTAGTATATTTATATAATTTATTGTTGTACGCCTGTCTACAAAATGTACACGCGCATAGTTTTAATTTGCTTTCAAAGCGAAATGATTCGCGAGGACTGATTATAAAACACTGGTAAAAACTAAAACACATTCTTTATTTAAATAAGCATTTCGTGTTATTATATGGTTTGTATTTGTCCGCATATGGAGGCAGAAAACATGTTAAAAGTATCAGCAGTAATGTAAGTTTTTCTGTCCGATCCTGGCGCGCAGGGTATGGAGGGAATTAAAGTTTATTTGCACGAGAGAGATTTGTGGGCCAAATTTCATGATGTCACTACAGAGATGATCATCACCAAAGCTGGCCGGTGAGTGATTTGTTAATTTTTTTTTTATTCCCCACAATGTAAAAAGATTTTTTATTGCATATCAGTGGGTGAAATCCCAAAATTCCCCAGGCAAGGAAAACCCCCTGGAGGACAACAGGGAGAAATAGGGCACAATTTGCCAATCTTACTCAAACATGACATCTTGCTGTATTAACATCATCATTATTATTATCATCATTATTATTTAATTGTTGTTGACTTTCTAATGGATCATTGATCTTTTACAGACGAATGTTTCCCAGCTACAAAGTAAAGGTAACAGGCTTAAACCCCAAAGCAAAATATATCTTACTGATGGACGTTATTTCAGCCGACGAGCATCGGTATAAGTTTGCAGATAACAAATGGTAAGAAAGTAATAAATTCTTATTTATAGAAACTATAATACTACTAAAACAATGAAGTAATAGAAAGGTAAACATTTGACTAGTTTGAGTATTGATTGAATTATTGTACTAAAGGTTATTGAGCTGTTAAATATAAAGATAGGTGTAGCTAAATTAATAAGTTAAGAGAAAGTTATGCATAGTTGATGTTGTGAAATGATGCAGGAATAATGCAATTATAAGCCTTGGTTAGAGAATATTGTTCAGTGGGTGAAGGCTCCACACAAAGCAGAGAGACTCAACTGTCTGAGACAGTTTATTTTGTAACCTGAATCAGACAGAAAGTCCTTATCAACTCGTTTGTGTCCTATCTGCTCTGTAGGTCCATCAGTGGCAAAGCTGAGCCGGCCATTCCCGGCCGACTGTATGTGCACCCAGACTCACCGGCTTCAGGAGCTCACTGGATGAGACAGCTCGTCTCTTTCCAAAAGCTCAAGCTCACCAACAACCACCTGGATCCTTTTGGACATGTCAGTGAAGATGCCGTCAAATCTAAATGGTTATTTACCGATGAACATAATTAAACTCTTCACAGGTTTAAAGATTAGCTGGTTTGAGCGGGACATCTTTGGCAGACATCTGGGGCAGATCTTTTTTTCTTCATCATTTAGATACATTTCACAGACTTCATATCTCCTGTCATTTTGCTTCTCAGATTTCAGTTTCTGTGCAATGTGATATGAAGGTATAATACGGATTGGAGCAGAGGTATTCAAGAGATCTCTTCCTGTTATTTGCTGCAGATCATTTTAAATTCCATGCATAAATACCAGCCTCGCCTGCACATTGTGAAGGCAGATGAGAGGAACAGCTTTGGCTCCAGCAACACAAGTTTCTGCACACACTCGTTTCCTGAGACGACCTTCATCGCTGTAACATCCTACCAGAACCACACAGTAAGCAGCAAAACCCCTATGATCGTAGACAAAATGCGTACATTTGCAGAAAGCAGCAGAGTGTTCATCTTTAATCCTCTGGGTTTTTTTTTTTAGATCACTCAGTTGAAGATTGAGAATAATCCATTTGCTAAAGGTTTCCGTGGAAATGACGATATCGAATTGCATCGCATGTCTCGCACACCCAGGTGGATATTTCAAACATATTAATACATATGCAAACATTTTACTTTAGTGGATGATAACAGTACCCTGAGTTTGTGAGTGATGATGAATCACTAATGTATTGTATCGCTTGCAGTCTTCATTTCTACATGTCCTGTGTGTCTTAATGCCATTGCGTGTTGCGTCTCATAGCCACTGATGTTGTTGTTTCAGAAACATGGAGAATATGTTGTCCTTTTAACTAGCAGGGTTTAGGAACAAAAGTCAAAGCTTTGTGTTGCATGTTGACAGTATTGAATGTGACACACAAGAGAGGGATATTTATAGTGTAACAATATTAAGAGCAGAGCGGCACAACACACTGTCACACAGAGAGGTCACCGAGGGGCTAATGTGTGTGTGTCTAAGTAAATGCGTTTTTGAGAGAGAGAGTGAAAAAACAGAGAGAAAGAGGAATGAGTCAGATTGGAAAGGGGGTATAGAAAAGATTTTTAGCTACTGTAATTGTCTCTTAGCTTAGAAATTTCATTAGAAACGATCAGTACTGTGCAAATGATATCTGTTACCCTTTGCCGCCCCACCATGCCAATGCAAATCATGAGCCTGCTCTCTCTCTTTTAACACTCAGATATATCAAGTCTAGTGCCAGTGTTTCATGACTGTTCCCCTAAAAGTTCTCTGATGCACTGGGCTTCTGAAATATATTCTCAATATATCTTTTGCGTATTTTCATGAAAAGAAATGCTTCCAGTTTCCCAAATATCATGTGGGTCTCTGCTGTAGGAATCAATGCATCTGATGCACTTTTCACCCTTTATTCACAGTAAGGAGTATCCTCTTGTACCACGTAGTACTGCACGGCAGCAGCGTGCAGCTCCACCCTCTCCTGACTCCTGTCTCTCTCGGTCAGAATACACTGTAACGCAGAAGCCCAGTCCTGGCTACACCTGCTCCGACATTTCAGGTACATGCTGCAAAACAAAGTGGGTGAATTTCTGTGTTATAATGTTTGGATTATATGTATTGGATTTGGAAGTCTTATTAACACAAATGTAAATTTGTTAAATTGTTGTGGAAATTTAATATGAGTGCCTTAAAATTTTCTAAATTAATTTAAACTACTCATGTAATTTAAAGTGCTAATATGGGTTATGAAAGATTCCTATTTTAGTTTTGGGAGTCTCAAACAACAGGTTGACATGCATGCAAGGTCAAAAAAACACTTTAATTTTCTTATAATATGCATTTATTTTTACCTTATTTGTTCTCCCAAACAATTTGTTAATTTTTCCAAATCCCTCTGGTGATTGGTTGATTTTTTTAAAAGCAGTGTTTGTGATCTTTTACCCCTCATAAAGAAGAATCTGGTGGTGAAGAATGAATTTGCCTTTTTATTCAGACCAACGCTAAAAGACTATATGCTAAAGTTTCCTTTTAATGACAACATGAAATGGCTTGGGGCTCGTTTTAAAAATGGCTGGTTTCAATGATTCAAAGTTGACTCTTTCTTTTAAGAGACAATGACTTTTTACACTGTGCACTTTCTGATTTAGAACTGTGCAGGATGTTTTCATTCACTTAGAGCTGTGTTACACACTACAGGAAAGGTCATTTTCAAAAATCCATAATAGGGGCACTTTTATTGAATTGAAATTAATTACATTTGTTTTAGATGTTAGATTCATGAACAACCAGTCAGTAAATAGACTTCTGACATTATAACATTTATAACATTTAAGTCAAAGTCTCTATTAGGAATAGTTATGTAATTTGAGAGAAGTCAGTAAAATAGAGTGTTAATATGGAGGGATTTTTTTAAAGGTGTTCTAAATGTGTTTTGAAATCTGCATTGCATATTACTGTGTTATAGGGTTAAAGGAACTGTCCATATTTTATCACTGAGATAATTTCCTGGCTGATAACTACCAGTTTCTTTTCTGTTTTCCTACAAATGTTTTTTCTTACAGTAAAATTTGGCTCTTAAATGTTTTATTTTAGGAGTAAAAATCTCCTAAAGTTATAGGAGTAAATAAATAAAGTTATTTTGTTGTCTAGACTCTGTTCTGCCTGTGACAGAGAGCACTCTGTAAATCTTTTGGCATTCTGCATGCATGCTGTTATTAATTCAAAATCTCTGTGGCAGTCTTCCAAGCAACCAGTTATATAAACCCAAAAGAATGAGCAACTCTTTTTAAAAAATCCACATTTCCGAGCTGATTTACCAAGTTTCTGCTGGAATGATTCAATCAGGTGTGCTTTTCTCTCTGCAGGTGACCACGCCCTCACCGAAACTCCTCCCACTCATGACCCCGCCTACCAACTCTTCACCTACCAGCTCCCTCCAGAGGCAGCCCCTGTGCACAGCGCCCCCTGCAGTATGGACACCACACAGCACCAGCCTTGCATGTACGGAAGCTCACAGTTGGGCATAGAGGACCTCAGGTGGGCATCTTATACAGACAGCACAACTTACCAAAGCTTTTCTTCAGCTAAAGAAATGGGTGGGACTTTTGTTCCCCCCGCTGACCTCTCTCAGGAACTGTATCCACAATACACCTGTGAGGTGGGTGTCCAGTCACACTGCATGATGACTGATTTCTCGCTTTATGCTTGCAATCGACCATTCAGCCAAAACCACCAACCAAACAGCTGGTGCGAGGGGAGTTGAGCAAGTGTGCCTGATGGGTGTGTATATGTGTGTGTGTTAAAAAGCGAGAGAGAAGAAAAAGAATGAAAAAGAGTCTGTGAATAAATGTGGTGACAAACTCAGAATTTTATCCTGAAATCCTCTGTTTTGCTTCACAGTTTCTAACTTTTTGTGAGTAAGGTCTAGCAGATTTAAATTATTTAAAAGTTTTTATTTTTATTTTTATATTTGCTTCTTGCTAGAGCATCAAAACGGCAAATAATAATAAAATTCAACATCAAAATTAATATAATTTGCAATATTGTATCTACAGTTCACATATTGGTATTAATATTTGTATGTATTTTCTTTGCATTTTTCAAATTTTAAATATACTTTTTACAATAGCATTTTATATTTGCTTATGCCTTTGTCATCTGCATAAATAAAAATATAATAAATAAAATAAAATAATAATAAATCATTTAAAATAGATTAGAAATATATATACATACATAGTCACTGGAGCATATGGCAAATAATAGGATTTCAGGATAAAAATTTGAGATTTTAGACAAAATTTCCTCTTAAACCCTGTAATGAATGTTTGCATGTCCCTTGAGTCTCCAGTGATGTGTGTGTGTGTGTGTGTGTGAGACAGAGAGAGATTTTGTGTACATGTGTATCAAATATCTTCTAGTAAAGATGCGTGAATCTCTGTCACCATTACTGAAGTTTTTTTCATCAAGAACTACACCAGGAATTAAAAAAAGGGGGATAAAGTTAAGGAGGTAGGTTGCTTCATCGGGGCCAGTATCTGTGAAAATTAAGGGAGAATCCTCTCTTTTACTGTTTCACTTAGGAAATGTTAACCTAGCTAACACAAATGCAAGAAACTGCCAGATTTAAACTTTCTGTCACAAAATGTCTAACTTCAGATGGGGGTCCTTTATTTTGTTTATTCTTACTCTATTCTGATGAGAAAAGGAATGCTGGGTACTGCACGTGTCACAGTCCGTTAAGGGAGCAGTGATGTTACCAATCCTGTCATGGCCCAAGGCAAGAGATACAGAGAGAGAGAGACAGAGAGGAGGAGAGGCATCAGCTGGACATTTATTTATAGACACACCATGCAATAAGAATTTCATGAGCGAAACGTGGTCATTTTAAAGGAAACTTTTAATGTCGTGAAATTCATGTTTCCATTATTTATAATGATGAGCTATTTATTGATTTTGAGTTCACAATTTGTGTTTGCCGATATTTATTTTTAAAGCGTTTTTAAATTGATGGAGCGGTTTTCTTTACCCTGACAAATGTAAAGTTTCTGTGTTTTGTGAAGGTGTTTTCTGAAACTTGTTTGAATATGATGCTGAAATAAAATGTTCATCCACAGCAATGTCTTGTTTTGTGTTGATATGACATAGTACCTCATTCATAGATTTTGATATTTTGTAAGTTATGCAGTGTGTGTGCATGCATACACCTATGACAACAGTTTAGTTGTGTGTGCCTTGGAGCTGTAGTTTCACACGTTGTGTAAGAGTTTGAGCTGTTGCAGGAAAACACAGAGAGAGAGAGAGAGATATCAGAAGTTTGTCTTCACAAAAATGACTGGAAAGTTCTTTAGGCGAGTTCATCATCTAAAGGCCAGGAAAATTTGTATGCGCTTTAACAATGTTTGATGCTCTGAGGAAAATAATGCAGATCTGTTAAGTTTGTTTAAGCTGTCTATATGCTATCATTCACATCATAAATGATTGACGTTTTTAAAATTATAATAATTGCATAAATTGCATCAGTAAATTCCCCTGCCTCAGTTTTGGGTGACCCCTATGTTCTCTTTTAGATGGAAATCCTCTTAAATCCAAATGAAAAGCCTCTGACCCTGCCTGGATTTCCCGGCCCAGCTGAGCACTTATTTACTGCTAATTAAGTGATCTGAGCTCATTTTCTCAAACCTAATGGCATCATCCAGCTCCTCCAGGAAACACGCCGCAGCCCCCAGTACACTCTGCTACACGCACATGGTCCAATAAGGGCCCTTTTACCTCCCTGACATTAGCCCGTAATGCTATTAACCCGTTCATCGTTAAGATGCCCACTTAAGCAAAATGCGAAAGCGAAAGATACCCACTTAAGCGAATTTATTGCACAGTGGGAAGAGATCGAAAATCTTAATGTAGAGTAGCAGTGCAGCTAATCTATGTATTCATAATTGTTTCTCTTTGTTCCTCATTTCAAGCTTTGACCCAAGGAAACTTTATCAGCTTTTTGATACCCAGCTATGTGTGTACTGCCTGAATTCTTGTCATCCGTTTTTAACTAAATGTTGTGTTTGTGTCAAGGTAATATACTCCAAACCAAAATATGAAAACAAATGTGTAAATATTAATTTAGTAAGAATTTATTTAGGGAAAAAAACGACCATTAAATATAATTTGTCTTTTAAATATGCGCTAAACATTTTGATCATTGCATGTAACAATAAAGACTGCAGTATACAGGCCTGATGGCTGCTGATAATTCAGCTTGGTCATAACACAAGTAAATTCTATTTTAAAATACAGTAAACAGTTATTTTAAATAGCTAATTTAATAGTGACATTGCTTTATTGCCATTTTGATCAAATAAATGCAGCCTTAGTCAGCATACGAAAATAAATCTTACCAACCCTAAACTTTTACATTTTTGATAGACTCATAAAGCAGGCAATAGAATCCGATTCAATTGAAAACAAGGAGGTTTCTTTTCAGATTTGTACAATTAAGTAAATATTTTACCCCAAATTTGAACTATGGATGTATTTAAGTGAATTTTATTAGAAGTTCCCAAAAGTTCCCTTAAAAACAACAACAACAAAAACCCTGCTGAATAAGATGATTATTTCTGTTTGTCTGCCTATCTGTCAAATGCTGTTCGGGTTGACCTAAATGGTGGAAAATATATTTCAGGCTGAATAAAAATTATATATGTATATGCATATATGATTCTAAAATTATAATATATTACATAAATTGTTATTCATTATTATTTTTTACATAAAAAATAAGCAGTTTACATATATATACATTCTTTATTTAACCTGAAATATATTTTCCAGCACTTAGGCCAATGCACCTGAACAGAATTTGAACGAAAGAGAGACAGAGATAGTCACCATATAGTCAGCAGTTGTCAATAATCAGAACCAAATACCAGCAGCCATAGAGATGGAGAGTGGGTCAATGCATGTGTGTGTGCGTGTTTGTATCTGCTGCTTAGTGGACCAGAAAACACTCATATGGAAGCCCCTCCCCCAACAGTTCATCCTAAGAAGACTGTTCCCTATGGAGACCTCGTAATCCTCAAAGTCAAAGCCTGCAGCCAAACACAGACAGAAAAGACCTCGGCAGACTCCTTAAAAACATTACATCTTTAGTGTGTTTTAGTTGTAAATCAGCAACTAACTCAAAACTTGGCAAGCACTAGGTCACTGCTATTATTTCTGTTGTGCACTATTAATAATGCGTAATTCAAAGTTTAATATTAATGAATGTATTTAATCTGATCCTGCTTTTATTGCTTTTGATTTTCCCATTACAGTGTCTGATATAATACAGTGATCACAAATATACAGTTGGCCAAGACAAGAGTGAGTGAGGAAAAGATTTGGGCTAAGCTAATGTTTATTAATGGCACACAGGCGCTGTGGAGGTGAACAGGCAACCCCTGGTGCCCCCCGTCCGGCCCACCCCACCTCCAAATGTTTCGGGGCAGTGTGCTTCGGCAACAAGGAGCCACTGTCACTCTCCATTAGTGAGAGAGCCCTAATCCCTCCACGCAAAACTGCCATAATGATATCACTAACCACGAGTGGCACCGCCGGCCATGCAGTTGTGTGTGTGTGTACGACCTAATGTCCACAGCTTGACCTTTCACAAACACTTGTTTCACTAATCTGAACCTTTTTTAAAATGCCTTCCTACATCTTGAATGTCTGCTTGAATACAGTTGAGATGTTTGGCCTCCTGCGTGACCTCAAAGGGAATATTGTTTTTGAATGACTGTTTCGTAATCAGATTAGAAACATTTAAAAACATTTGTTTTGGCCACTGTAACGATATGATATATTATTATACTAATCAGAACATGTCCAAACAATTCATGAATTAAAACAACATATTAATTGTAGATTATTTTCATTCATATTAATGGCACATTTTATATATACAACACAAGCCAAAAGCTGACAATTGTTTTAGAAATGTTTTGGATCTTATGTGCACCAAAGCTGCATTTAGATGATCAAAAATACAGTAATACTGTTCTCATTTAAAATAACCGTTTTCTGTTTTTATTTATTTAAAATATATATTTAAGCCACTGCTTGAGTCTTCAGTGTTTTATGATCTTTCTGAAATCATTCTAATATGCTGATTTGATGCCCAAGTATTATCATTTATTATTTATGCTCAGTTATTAATAACGGTTTTAAATATTATTTCTGTTAAAAACAGTTTGTGTTACTCAATATTGTATTGTTTTTTCTTTGATGAACAGAAAGTAAAAAAACAACAACAACTGTATTTAAATGTCTTTATTCTGTCACTTTTGATCCATTTTATTTTTATTTCAACTGTTGTCTTCATTGCTAATAATACAAGTTTTTCCTGAGAAGTATATCAGTATATTAGATTTCTGAAGAATCATGAGACACAGGACTGGAGTAATGATTCTGAAAATTCAGCTTCTACAGGAATTCATTTTAAAATATTTTCAAATAGATTTCATAAGTTGCTGTATTTGTTCATTTTTTCAAAAACTCTGAGCCATAACTTTACATGTTTGTTTTAAACGTGTATGACTGCTGTGCTCTGCTAAAGAAATAAAGTCATCCAACTTTAAAAAAAAAAAATGTGAAGGTTATAAAAGTTTGAGAGAATTTACATTTTTGGCTGAACAACTGCTTTTATTCCAAGCCCTGCATCACCACTGTTTTAGTCTCCGCCTTTCTCTCTCTTTCTCTCTGTCCTCTGCATTTGTGTTCAATATTGTTTACTCCCCACAAGCAAGCCCTCTTTTTGCAACACTAAACGGTGCATTACCACTATCAAACAAACAAACAAATGCTCCCTGACCCCAGCTCAGCAGGACAGCTGCGGTGTCTTATCACTTATCAAGAACGTTAAGCAAGGGTAAACATCATCCTGAACATTGAGTGGCTCTCTGGCTTACTCACTCACCTCTGTTATGCTCTTGAATAATGAATTTGGCCTGTGCTTGTTCAGTGTTCAATCATGCGTGAAAACAATAGAGAGACACACAGACCCGATGCCACTGAACAGCATGCAGAAATATGGGGTTAAACTTATTTTATGTCTTTCTTTCTTTGATTTCTTTGATTTTAGGTCAGGGAACGGGTCAAGACTAAATACAGGATCCCATAGAATCAGGTCTCAATCATTAAAAGATCATTATCACAACTAGAGGAATTTTCAGGATAGACCCATTGCTTTTTATCTTGTATATATTTATATTATTTCGGACATGGATTTTAATTCAAATTTAAATCCTAAATGAAAAGTCACAAATCTTTTAAACAACATTGTTGCAATAGCATAGCATAAGACAAAAAAAAAATCTTTATACAAAATGAGACAGAATGAGGCGAATGACAGAATCCAAAAAATCATAGCCAAATGAAATAAATGTGTATTTTTAAGGAGAATAATTATCTTTTCAGATTTGGACATTTACAAGGGTGTTAAAACTTATTTCCTCTAATTCAAGACCAAGACAACAGAAGCCCTTATGGCCCTAATGCATTAGGTGAGAAGGTGACAGGAGACGGAATCGTGTTTATGAAAGATAAATGAAGCTCTGGACACACGCACGAAAACAAAAAGGAATAAAAAACACATAAAAACACTTAACGTATTTGAATTGATCTTATCAAGTCCATTAAGCAGGGTACAAAAATCTTTTTTTCATGTTCTCACGTTGTTATTGCAGTGGAATTATTTATTAAATAGCAAAAAAAATACATATTAAATTCTAATGATGTAGACAACAAAGTGCATTTCGGCACGATCTGGAACGAAGAAGACATTTAACAGGCTTCTTTACAGAATACGCCTCATAAATGTTTATAGCGTGCATTTGAAAGCGCTTCAGTGCGCAGGAACTGAAGATGATTGGGTGCTAGATCCATACACCAAAAAGATCTATATTAATAATATTAGAAATAATAATGTTAAGTTATCACAGTGATTATCGTTGCGCTTGTTTTAGGTGTTAATAATACTATAACAATGTTTAATAATAATAATATCATCATCGGTCAGCAACATTATTCAATATCACAACAAACTGTCGATCTGAAGTAGGTTAGAAGTCGGTTTAATCGAAAAACAGCAGTCTTTAGCAAAATAAAATTAGGAAATTAAGAAATTGGAATTTAATCTGCCGCTGGAGGGCAACAAAGGAAAGAGCTTTGCTTTTTTGTTGCTGTGGAAACGACACAAGCGCAGAAACTTTGTATCGCGTCTGTGTTTCTGGGGTTCTAAAAGATGAATTCAAATTTAGAAACTTACTTCCATTCGATTTTCGAAGAACGACTCAGATTGTGAGTATAGGCTTTATCCTTTAATACGCCGGTGTTTTTAGTAGAACCAATAATGTGAGGCCAGAGATTTGGCTTCAGATAACTGCAAATAACTGTTGTATACGCATTGTTTGTGCGCATAGAGGGTGCATATATTCAGAGGTTGTTATACATTTCAGAAATCAGGCCGCTCAGAAGGATTTGACGGATTTCAATGTAAGTGCAATGAGGCTCGTGGAGCTGCGCGAGGAGTGCACCAGCGTGACCAGGGCCATGGAAGCGCAAAAACAGGTGTTTTTTTTACGTTTTTAATTGTTATTCATATATTTAAAATGTACCCTTTAGCTGATCCAGCATGCTTTGTTCAGGAGATGCAGATGCAGCGGGAGAATTTAAGAGAGAGGGACGACAACATTAAGAAAGAAGAGGACAAACTGAAGAAGTCCATACTGAAATATAATAAGTTTTTGCAAGTAATGCAGCATTCCAAAGAACAAAACGACTTAGTTATAAATGGATAACGTGTTAAGTGGACTTGTCTTTCCTTTTCCTGAAAGGAAAATGATGCCAGACGGTTACGTGCCATAAAGAAAGCGGAAGCCGAGAGAGCTCAGATCAGACTGAAAGAACTGGAGATTCAGAAGCTAAAGGCAGAGAACGACACGCTGCTGGCACGAAAAGAGCTACTGGAGGATCGTGTCAGAAAGGCCACGTGCTACCATGAGTTCCTGGAGAGAGCCGCAAAAATGTCCGGAAAGGTAGTTGCACTGTTAGTTGGTAGTCTGCTGCTGTAGAGAAACTGTCAAGCTTTTTCCATGAACTCACAAGCCTCAATTTGGCTGAAGAGTGACAGTTTTCATGCTTTGAGAGTTTGTAGTTATATGTACTAGAGACTGGAAAGGGCAGAAATGGTCTTTTCATACAAATATGAATGGGAGGATCTGGAAAGGTTTTTGTCTATTATCTGAGCTGAACTGGCACAATTTTATGGTCAAAAACAATTATGTAGATTACAGTTTTTCCACATTCATACTGTACTTGCATGAGAAGTAGCAGGTGGAAGGGCATGAAAATGAATGAAGGTATAGTTCACCCCCAATTTTTAATTATGTTATTCTATAGGCTCATGTCATTTCAAACACGCAAAACCTTAATTCATCTTCAGATCACAAATTATTATATTTTTGCACATGATTTTTGAACATCAGTAGCACCACACGCATGCGTTGTTTACATGCAGGAAAACATGTATGTGCATCATAATACTCCCTTGATCGTGGTAGCACCCTTGTTGTCTATGTAGGGTCAGAAAGCTCTCAGATTTGAAAAATTAAAAATATCTTAATTTGTGTTGTGACGATGAACTGGGGTCTAATGGGTTTGGAACGACATGAGGGTGAGTAATTAATGACAGACTTTTTATTTGGGGTAAACTATCTCTTTAAGGGACCTGATTTCCTATTCTTCATCAAGTATAACTGCCAATGAACATTTTAGATCAGTCTTGTTCTGTGTGGTTTTATTTACTGTTTTTCAGTTATGAGGCAAATAGCAACACAATGGGAGAACTTTTCAAAAATGTACAGGTTCTACCTGTTTCAGTATCTAAAATTTTGTATAGTAATATTACGCTTTTCTTTTCTCTTTTCCTCCTTTTTAATGACATTTGAGTTTGAGAACATTGGTCTAGTCATTGACCGTCTTCAAGCCCTTCGGTCTATCCACAAAGAACTTCAAGAAAACCAAACAAGATTAGACAAAGAGAAAGAGAGCAAAAAGCTGGAACTGATACAGTACCTAAATAAACAGCGAACTGTTCTCCTGCACTGTAACAACCAACTGCACCAGCAACAGACCCAACTAGACAGCATTCGCTTAGAAGCATACAAATGGGTAAACCCACACACACACACACACACACAGTTTACAGGCCTGTGTCTTCTGTACAGTTCTGTCTACCACAATTACAGACTATTCATGTACTCTACAGGAATTAAAATTGAAGCATTTCCATTCCACTGCAGCAAAAGAGACCCTCCTATTTGCTCAGCTAAAGGCCACAATCCGTAACATATATCAGATGATCACACATTACAGGAAAGTCTCTGTGGACACTGACGACACCTTCAAGCAGTTGGAAATGGTGAATAATGCCAAAATTCTTCTGGCAACCTTGAATAAATAATTATTTGTTGTTGATATGATTTGTAAAACTAAAATGAGCTACGGTAATGTTCTTAAAAGTCATCAGACAGCAATGTGTAGTAAAATGTAACAAGCAAGCTTACTCTTTTTTTTTGCATTGAGGAATAACTGTTTTTATAATTTCCCCTCCAGATTCAGAAATATTTTCAGCTCATGAGAGCTATAAATGATGAACTGAAGTTCAACATTATGGCAAGGGCGAATCAAACTGAAGAGAATGACAGCAGAGACCAATCTGACCCAATCTCTAAAAATGTATATCCACTGAAAACAGACAGATGTGCCTAAGCTATATAACATTCATCATCTGGCCACCCTTCAGGATTGTACTGGATTGTGCACTGGGCTGTGAGGGACACCAATAATATTGCCCATGGAGATGTTTAATTAAAATGGTTTCCTGGTTTCAACCAATCATTGAAATGGTATTATTTAATTCAGATATGTAAAATATAAAAAACATAATCATTAGATTCATACATTTACATTTCAGGTTCAGATGCAGACAGTGTTTTTATATTCTGGAATGCACTACAAAACTTTCAAAATCTGAACAGATTTGGAAACACGACACTTGAAATAAAAGCAGATCAGCTCAAAATCCTCCTACTGGATGCAGTCTGTGCTCATTATATACTATGCAATGTTTTGTGAAATCTGTCAGCTCTGACTGGCGAAAAACTTTTAACAGCTAGCATGTACACCCTTTTTATTTTTCCACCCATTTTATTTATCCAATAATGTAAATAATATTGTTGATAATCTTGCACTATGCTTTCATGTCTTGCTTTCTTTTATTTCCCTTTTTTCCCCTTTCCTTTCTTCCCTTTCTTGGGCTTTGCGTTGGCCTTCATGGCCTTGCGGATACAAAAGCCTCTCCAGTGGGCCTGAATGACAGTGGCAGCTTGGCTCTGCATCTCTCTTTCTCTTTCCTGTTGCTCTCTCTGCTTCTGAGCCTCCCGTCGTTCCTCCATAATCTGGGAGTACTCCAGGTCCAGAACTGCAGAATGTTCCTCCAGCGCTGTCAGCTCTTCCATGTCTGCTTCATACATGCGTGTCATTTCCTCCAATTCTGTCTGGTCACACATACAAACATACAAGATCAATACTCCAGTCTCACGCGATCTTTTATAAATCGTCATTCTAATATATTGTTTTGCTGCTCAAGAAAAATTTCACTTTATTATTTTTAAAAGAACAGCATTTATTTGATTTTTTTTAAAGAAAATTATTTAAAAATATACTGATGCTGAATATTTTAACATTATATACAAATACATCTGAATATGAAACTACACAAACATTGGAAAATATCAGATTAATGTCTACCTGTTTTTCTCCAATTTCAGTATCATATTTCTGAATCCAGTTCTCAATCTCGGTTTCCTCCTTGTATTTTTTCTGCAAATCAAAACCAGCAACATTTACAACTAAATATCTATGCACTCTATTTTAATGAATGATACTTAAATGTGCATAAATACACCTTTCGTAGTGCCAGTTCTCTCTCTCTGTCCTCTGCAGTCACATTATTGAGCTTAGCTTTCAGTTGACTGGTCTCCTGCTGCAATCGAGCCCTCTTCCCCTCTGAGGTTTTTGTGTCTGACTGGCTCTGTTTCTCAGCGTCCTGTTGAGTTCGGACGATGAAGTCCTGCAAACCTTTTCCCATCTGATCCAGTGAGCTTCTCAGCTGGTGCACTTCATTATTCAATGTGGAGATCTAAATAGGAGTAAGTGTCAGGGAAAGAATAAAAGCAGAGAGAGATAGAATGGGACCAAATAGTTTGAAGAACTCATTCATTTTGTCAACTTCATAATTTTTTTTTGCTTCATATCATGCTGCTGACCTCTGTATCCTTGTCTTTTATTGCACTGGCAACCTGTTTTTCCAGCGAGTCTATCAGCTCCTGGTTGGAAGATTGACGTCGATTGACTTCAAGCATGATCTCTCTGCGTTCTCTCTCCTCTGCAGGTGTAGTGAGAAGCCTCTCCAAAACAATCTCTCTCAACTCACACAGGCCATCTTTCAGTTTCCGAGACTGCATCTCTCGCTCTGGGTTTGGTTTTATACTTTTTAGTACCTCCCTTGTGGTCGGAGTTGCCCTAAGTAGCTGTAAAATGTTACGAAAGGAGTCCTGTATTGCTTTTGTCGATTCGGTTAATTGATCCTTTTGCTCACTTTGCTTAAAGCTTGCATCAAGCACCATAGCTTGGTGCTTTTCCCCAAGCCTCTGCTGCTCTTTCAGAGCATGGACCACCTCTTCTCCAAAACTCTGGGAAAGTGCTTCTGGAAAGCTTAGCAAATTGGGCAGAATAGAGACTATCTCCATCTGATGAATGCACTCATCTATTACCCCAAATATAAGCTTTGCATCCAGAGATGCCAGTGTCTTCCTGGAGGGGTTGATGGTCTTTAAGTAGTCTGCTTTAATTTTGTTTGCAAGGGTGGCTGCATCTGATAGTCTGTCTTCAGGAGGGACAGTGTCTGATTTTGAGGCCATCGATAGAGGTTTGTGAGAGAGAAAACTATTCAGACATCAAATTATTTTGAAGAGGTGAAAATGTCTATTTAAACACAAGGGAGGACATACATGAAAGTCTGCATGCATAAAGTTACTTAATACATTATAATGCAATTCATACATACAAGTTATAATTAATTTTGACATTTGAAATATATTTTACATGATTTAAAAAAAAGTGGTTAAAAGATGCGATTGCAAAGCTTAACTGTTACATGTATTTTAAACTAGTTCTTGTTCATTGCAGACAAGAAAACACGTCTAAATATCTCAAACACTAACGCACAACAATAACCATTTCGCTCTACCTGGACATGTTGTACATTACCGTGTTATTATTCTTGTTTGTAGTGATCTGTATGCATGTAAACAGACTCTGATGTTATGTATACCAGTTGCTGTGACAACCGGTGGCATGGCATTCTGATCTCGGTGACCTCCCACTTCTCACAACAAACAAAATCCCATTCGCGATTTACTTACACGCGTCTATATAGATAGTTTCGCCTTGTATGTACTTAATACAACTCATATTGTCATTGAATGTCTTAATATGCTTTACGTATTTTCTCTCCGTGGCTTTTATTGTGACACTCCAGCTGTGCAACACAAACGACACTGTCGTAAAAAGACGTAACGTCAAACTCTCCTGCTTGACGGCGGCGGTTCTTTTATTTATAATGTTACAAACTCGATTAAATCGTGTTTTTCTGTCTTAGAAAGTTAAATTCTTTTTTTATTAGTTGGAAATACGCAATATGCTTTGCGCTTGCGTTGGTATTTTAGTATCAGGCGAAGATAATGACGTAAACAGACTGTTTTTTATTATGATTCGTTTACTTAACGCCGTCAAAGTTGATTAAAAACGCATTTTAGCATAAACTCGCTCAGTTTGGTGTCCGGGGACAATAAAGCAGTGCCAGGAACTCGTGTCGTGTCTTTAGTGTTAAAGTTTCTCTGTAGCACCGAAGGGTTAGTTTATTGGCCAAACAGACACCGTGTCCTAAAACAGCGGGATGGCGGAGGGGGACGACGACGTGCCTCTGATTCTGACCTGGGACGATACGAGCAGCGGGCTGCTGGAGGAGGATGACAGTGAGTAGATTGTGTACATGTTACTCCATACTCGGATGATGCCTGTGATGTTGGGTCACCTGCAGTTACCTGAGCTTCACTGCTGCCAGAGCAGGACTGCGTGCAGGCCAGAGCACATCTTTAAAGGCATTAATCAGGCATTCGGCTCTCTTCCACAGATCTTTCATCCATTCTGTGTGCAGCAGAACAGGATTTCTGTCAGGGATTCTCCCTCCCGAGCCTGAGCTGTTATATACTGTAGGATTTAATACTTTTTAATGCGATAGGCTCCAAATACATAGATGCCATGGTGAAGACATTATAAAAACAACATGCTGTTTCACAAGATTAAAATTGTTTCATAAGTAATTTTTTAATTCTTCTGTTGAAATCAATAGAATAACAACTTCAACCCAGTTTTTAGAAAGAAATGTGTGTGTACACACACAGATATATACACACATTTATATATAATTAGCTCCATTCTTTTGGAAAAATATAAATTTTCTGTATACCTGTATTACAGGCACTGGGGCCTGTGTGATGGTGGCTAAACAAACTCAGGGTTACAGGATTAGTTTGGGGTTGACAAAACCAAACTACTCCTGGTTTGTTGGTACCGTGATGCTACTTATCAGCCTTTTTTTCAACTGTTAATGGAGCCTGTGCGCATGAAAGTGAATGAGCATTCGTGAAACTGTGATTCGCTTCTCATGAAAGAGTCAAGGATCAAACTCTTTCATGATCAAACGATTGAACAATTTAAACACATTTACACAGCAAGACGAAGCAATCTTATCAACGAAAGAGGAAAACTTCAAGAAAACGTGCTGTGTAAGTTCTAAAGTTACTTTATGAAGTTGATCATCTTTCTTAAAGTATAAAAGCAAAACCCTCAAAAATCTAAAATCATATGTAGTCACGTTTACAGCTGTTGATTCCAAAACTTACATTTATTATATATTATCTATGTTTACATTCATTTAAAATAAAAGCTTATTTACTCTTAAACTAAGCTGGGTTATGTGTATTATGGATAAAGTAGATAATAATTATTTGAACCAATTATTAAATCTCTAAAGATTAGATGATTTCATCTACTATGATTTTACTATGTAGCGTCCTTTAATTTGGAGTAAGAGAAGTTAGGGGAAGTTATTGTGTTAGACATGTGTCTGTTTGCTTAAAGCTGGTTGGTCAAATTTCAGTTTGAGATCTCTAAGGCAGAACATAACCTGGTCGACATGAATATATCCTTAACCCTCGTTCTCCTTTATTGTGACTGCAGACACAAGTCACGTGACAGTGGGAAGGCAAGATGGCCATTTCCAAGCACTGACTCTAGAGGGCTCTGCAGTCAAGCCTTTTCGTCATTGTTGACTGCACTGTTGACATTGCTAATGCGCTGGGAGATGATTTGTAGGCTTTCTGCATAGGAACAATTGATAGTTTCAGTAGAGCAGCACTGTTTTTCTCCACACTGCTGTATAAAAGCTTTTGTAATGTTGAAAATGAAGAAAAATGTGCAAATTGATCTAATACAGAGGAATTGTTGAGAGTGAGTTTAATTTCATTAGTGTGTGTCATAATGAACAGTGATGTCAGTGTTGGAGTTTTTGAAGTTTATAATGCTCAGCTGTGTTCACTGCGGCTGTCATCAGTGGTGGATTTAATCATGATGTCAACAAATAAAACATCTTTGATTGCATTGGATTGAACATTATTATTCCACCTACAGCAAAATGTAAACTCATCATGGGTCTCAACTATGAGAGACAAAATAAGAAAAAAACCCTCCAGAAAATCGCATTGTAGGATTTTTATTGAATTGTGAAATTCCTTGTTAAAATAAGTATTTGGTCACCTACAAACAAGCAAGATTTCTGGCTCTCACAGACCTGTAACAGACCTTCTTTAAGAGGCTCCTCTGTCCTCCACTCGTAACCTGTATTAATGGCATCTGTTTGAACTCATTATTAGTATAAAAGACACCTGTCCACAACCTCACTCGAGTCACACTCCAAACTTCACTATGGCCAAGAATAAAGAGCTGTCAAAGAACACCAGAAACAAAATTGTAGACCTGATTCTGCAATAGGTAAGCAGCTTGATGTGAAGATATCAACTGTGGGAGCAATTATTAGAAAATGGTAGACATACAAGACCACTGATAATCTTTCTTCGATCTGGGGCTCCACGCAAGATCTCACCCCGTGGGGTCAAAATGATCACAACAACTGTGAACGAAAATCCCAGAACCACACGAGGGGACCTAGTGAATGACCTGCAGAGAGCTGGGACCAAACTAACAAAGGCTACCATCAGTAACATAGCACCAGGGACTCAAATCCTGCGGTGCCAGACGTGTTCCCCTGCTTCAGCCAGAACATGTCCAGGCCCGTCTGAAGTTTGAAGAGGATTGGGAGAATGTCATATAGTCAGGTGAAACCAAAATAAAATTTTTGGTAAAAACTCAACTTGTCATGTTTGAAGGAGAAAAAAATGCTGAGTGGCATCCAAAGAACACCATACCTGCTGTGAAGCACGGGGGTGGAAACATCATGCTTTGGGGCTGTTTTTCTGCAAAGGGACCAGGACCAGGGAAATCCTAAACCTAAAAATGAAATTTACAGGCCTCTCTCATCTTTTTAAGAGGGAGAACTTGCACAATTGGGGGCTGACTAAATACTTTTTTGCCCCACTGTAACTGCTATACGAGGGATTTGCCCAGATTTCCCACAATTTATAGTGCAATTTAGCTTCTGTTTTTATTAAACTGCTCAAAAAAAACAAGTCTGACTTGTTCTGACCCATCTCAGCCCCTAGTATCAAACTATACAGCTGCATAAATTCAGTTTTGTGTAAATGCATTTATGCCACCTCTGAACAGCATAAAACTGTAAAGGCAGATAAATGTGTGTCATTTGTGGACAGAAGTTCATTTATGAGACGTTTGTTGTATTGGTGTAAGTGGTTTAAAAATCATCGAGGAGATGCTGCGCCCTAGTGCTATTGTGTGGTATTGTTTATTGCTGAAAATATTACCAACCATCATATTACTCAACAACCAATGTGCTGTTGCCTGGTCAGTTTTTGGTGGACGACACTATATGTAGTACTGTCACTTTAAGTGAAGGTTTTGAACCCCAGTGGTCATGTGTTTAAGTGTCCAGTACAGTGGCATACCAGCCTTTGTACCACACGCACACACACAGACACAGTTAAAATGCTGTGTCAGCCTTATGACAGATACAGTGCTGTTTGTGGCCCCCATCCTTTCCCATCCTGCACGCACACAGTCTGTGGCCTTGTGTCAAAACTGTTTGGATGTGATGAGAGCTGGACGTTTGAGTATTTGGAGCACTTCAGCGTAAACTGTGTCACTCTTTTTGGGCTTTGGCATGTTGGTTTAATTAGCCAAGAAGATTCTTTGTGGAGGTGAAAAAAGGATGTTGGAACACGGTTCCAGGACAACTGTCCTTAAAATCTTAAAAGAAAAAAGCTGATGTGAATATCAGATGCCTTCGCTTCCTCATTCTTCCTTAAGCTGCTGTCTAAAACGTTTTTTTGTTGTTATGGTGAAGATTGTTTGGACATTTTAAAAGCTGTGCTTTTAGAAACAACCAGGACTCCATCTCTAAACATCAGTCCGTTTTTCTTCTATCTGGATTTGCGCTAAGTGAAACTGGACCTGAAAAGAAACCTGCTTTCAGTGCAGTCTGTGTCTCTCTTGCTCTGCCTGGAACCTATTGATTAGACAGAGCAAAACCAACACTGTTGTTGTCATGTGAGTATTCACTGAAAGCTGTTTACAGGCAGCTGTGAGTCAATGAAGCGCAATGAAGTAACTCATTCAATCAGTTTGTGTTCGGGCAAACTAAAAGCTCTTAGCTGTTTGGCATTAAATTAGTGCGCCATTAAATTACCAGACTGTGGCCTGACAGATCATTTAAAAGTGAGTCATATTAATTGCTTAGAGAAAGCAATGGTACGTATAGATCGAAAAAATTAATTGAAACTTTTTTTTAGTTCCCAAATGAAGCTGTCAGCGTGGTAAGTTTGTTTAGCAGTGTCATCCGTCTCAAAGCCTATAGCTGTGTATTTCTCAGCTTAATGATTGAAAGTGGATCTGATACAGAGGATATAATACAGGAAACTGAAGATGACGTGGAAGAAGGGAGGCTGTGACCAAGAGACTGATGGGAATAGCTGGACAGGAGACTGGTGTCAGAGGAAGCAGCTCCGAGGATCTACAAGAAGTTCACGTTGCGCTTTGAACTAATGCTTGGAAAAAATCCACTGGACTATCTGGACTGCTCAGTTACACTGTGATATCTGAACCTTCAGCGGTGTTCCTGCTCACACATCCTCTGAAAGAGAGAGAGAGAGAGGGGAAAAGTCCAGGGTGCTATACTTATGGAACTATTTGGGATTCAGCGATGAAATGTTTGGAATAATAAGTGGAGTGTTTTGGGAACCAGCTTTGAGTTAACCTTGAGTGCATTTACATTTATTCACATTTTATTCATATTATTTTTCTTCAGTATTTAATTCTTTAAACCAGTTTAGATTTTTTTTTTATGTTGTCACCGAAAACAGTCCTAATTTAACTTGTCACATTAATATGTAAAATTATCTAAGTTGTCTTTTACTAGCAGCCTAAACTTATTTGAGCATATTTCCCACATTTTTGCCAACAAAAGGCATTTTGTGTCATTTATTTTGTTACTTTTAACTTAGAAACACATTATAACCAGATGCTTGTTACAAATGTTACAATGTCCTGATATTGTGTGAAGGTGCAGAGAGAGATTTCGGTTCTTAAAGAGAAGCTTTGGCCTGATTTGACACATTTTATTTTTTTGAAAATTGTGTCATCTTTTGAGGAATTGTGAACCTCAGCGCAGGATTCTGTTCTGCTTTTGGACCGCTGGCCACAGCAGCTGGCACAATGAAACTTGTGCAAGTGCATTGTTGATCATTTACCCTCGCAGTGCTAAAAACTGCTTGACCAGTGACATGTTCTCTGTCTGACTACTGGGACGTGGGGCCGATCACAGGGGCTGCCATGGAAATCAGTAGCACATATGACAACATGACTGGACCGACACATGATCGGCCAGTGCAAACGTCCTCATTCTGCCAGCAGTTAGCATCTGTCGGTATGTTATTTAAAAGTGGTATATAAACTCAGTTTGCTCAAGTACTGCTGTATCTGAACGTAAACGCTTCATTTATATTGTGAAATCATCATTTAATATTTGTCTTCTTCTCTATACAGATGGGGCAGGAAATTATGATGTTGTGAATAATGTTGTCATTCCGACTCCAGGAGCACCAGACCCCAGGGCCCAGACTTCTTTGCGGCAGAGTTGGGAAATGAACTACCAGGAAGCGGCAATATACCTGCAGGTCACTTTTTGAACCTTCATACACTCAGTGAAGCCGTAAAATGGATGCAGGTGATCACACACTCAGGCCTAATAATAATTCTTGCCAATTTGTCTTGTGTTTGTCTTCAGGAGGGAGAGAATAACGACAAGTTTTTCACTCATCCAAGAAATGCCCATGCGCTCAGTGCCTACCTGTTTGCTCACAATCCCTTTTTCTATGTGATGGAGCTGCTGACGGCGGTGTTACTCATGCTTCTGTCCCTCTCAGAGGCCCCTGCTGTCCCCTTTCTCCGCTTGGACGTCTATGTAGGTGACTTCTGCGTCACTCTGTCCATAGGCTGCCTTTCCAATTTTTTTTTTGAAAGAAATGATTTGTTTGATATCTGACATTACAGGAATAACTTCCATTTAAAATTATATTAAGATAGTAAGCTGTTGTTTGAAATTGTAATAAAAAGCAAAAATATTATTGTTTAAATGTGTTTTTGATCAAGTTAATGCAGCATAGGATACTTCTAAAAACATTTAAAAAACCTGACGCAAACTTTTGAATGTTAGTGTGAGTGTGTCTGTAAGCCTTACGGTTATATAAACAAGAGTATATACTAGTGTACAAACACTTTAAGGTGTGTATTTTTGTTTCTGTCAGATTCATGCAACACTTGAGTTATTGGCGTTAGCAATGGTGGCCTTTGAGTTGTGCATGAAGCTCCGATGGCTTGGCTTTCACACCTTTATACGACATAAGAGGACCATGGTAAAGGTGTGTAGATTTTTGTAATGCACTGCCTCAACAATGGTTCTTTTATTTGTCTCAGCTGAAGAATCCTTTTATCTTGTCTGATTTTTGTGCGTTTCAGACATGTGTCCTGTTTATTCAATTCATCGAGGCAATTGTGGTCTTAGTCCGGCAGACATCTCACCTGCGCGTAACAAGAGCCCTGCGGCCAATCTTTCTGGTGGACTGCCGTTACTGTGGAGCTGTTCGCAGGCATGCTAACTTCCAAATTCATAATAATATATTTGGTCCCACTTTATGTTAAGTGTCCCTAATACCCGTGTACTTACATAGTAACTAGATGTGTATCTAGTATGTAACCACAAGTACACATTGCTACATAGTATCTACAGCTGTAATATTTCTGTAACTACACACATGTAACAACCCTCAGAATGGTG
>JAUMHI010000073.1:1917697-1988410 GCA_032359435.1 Enteromius unitaeniatus
AATCACAATGTTGTTCCAGGGACAACAAAGATGTTGACCCAGGGACACGCCGAACTCAGCAAAATCAGGTTCTGCGTAGTGGCGGCACCTCAAAAATGAATGTGTTGAACGTGAACGTTTTTTATATTTTTGAAAAAGCTAATGTATTTCACTTTACAGAAGCACTTTATAGTCTCAATAAACCCACAACAGGCTCCCTTACTTCATAATATGGTGTCCTTGTTAGTTACGCGTATCTATGCATTTATGTACTGAGTAATATTAGTTACACGTACTTGCTTTATGGTTCAGCATGGTTTGGCTTAGGGCTAATTTATTGTAATAATTTATAGTAATTATAATAGTAAGCACATATGGCAAGAACACCTTAAAATAAAGTGTTACCAAAAATGTAAAAGCTACAGTCATTAAAGATAAATAATATCAAGAAGTATAAATAATAGTAACAATAACATTTGAAAAGTCAAAGGTGAGAGGTCTTGACTTATTCAAATTTCAGGCAGATGTTAAACTTTTTCTTTTTTTTTAATAATTCGACTTGAATTGATACAATAGCCTATCCCAATTCTCGACGATAACAAAACATCATTTACATCGCGTTCTTTAGCAAAAACGGGTTGAAATGGTCACAGTAGAAGGGTTAAAAGAGGTGAAAGGGTGTCTGGCCCGCCGGGTATGTGCGGTATCTCTTCGGGCTGCTTCACGTTGTCGCTGTCACGGTAACACCTGCCAGCTTCCTTTTTCATCGCCGCCACCCAACCCTAATCGGTAACGACGCCTGTAAACAGATCCTGTGACGCGTCTGCCCCTCTCAGAGCGCTTGAGAGCGCGGAGCGTTAGCGCGCAGAGTTATCTATCACTGCCGTCCGGACAGTCCTGAGAGTCGACACGGGCTGCACGCCATAGCCTGATGATAAACCTTACAAGGACGCGCCTTTCTGCTTTTAAGGAGCAAACGAATGACGTATCCTTTTAAAAAGTATTCTTTGCTTTCTTTTTCTAAATGAAACGAAGACGAGCTTGGACTTCCATCTGCGTTATTTTACGGGAAGTACTCATTTAACAGGAAAAAAAAAACGGGAAAACTTCAGCTGGATTTCTGTGCATGGCATTTTTGACACCTTTAGGCTAATAAAAAGGCTGGAGTGACCTGTTCTTTAACCAAAACTACTAAAAGTGCACCAAAGAAGATGAGGAACTAATTAGGACTTAATGAAGCCTCTTCCTGGGATGCAATTTCACCTGTGTTGAGGCTGTTAAACCATAGGTAACGGATTGTTGTTAAGATCATTTTAAAGGGTTTTACACTATAACGATTGTTGATGCATGTTTTAAGAGGTCTTCAGAAATGATAGTCATCCTGTGTAGGGTTAATTTTAAATCACAGCACACTCAAGGGCAAACCTTTTGTTTACTCAAGGGAACAAATGTAATTTAGACCATGTCAAACACATGCCACTCATTTATTTTCTCTATCCGACAACTGTGATGGAGAACGGCCTCTGAGGGAAAAGTTTTCTGATGGCCCAATTACGAAATCCACACGAGACCAGAAATGGCCTTAATTCATGATACAAAGAGTGGATTCAGATATTAATATTTTCTGCTTTGATACTCTGCATGTAGATTTTTTATAGACCAGTTCTTACCTCCTTGTGTATGTCTGTGCCAGTGTCAGATCCCTAGTGCTTTTCTTCTGTGACCTAAAGTGTGTTTAGGCCACAAGTGTGTAGCTGACTGTAAAAATTATTCACCTTTCTTTGAATATTTTGGTATTTCTTTTATTTTAATTTCATGTATATATTTATGTCCATGATGATGATGAAAAACGCTCTCTAATTTCAAAGCAAAATACTAAAATAAAGGTAAAATAAATCAGAATTAATCCACCTGGAATAGTTCAAAATCTTACTTGGAATCTGTGATAAATCTATGTCATAAGTCTGTGAATTGCTCAATTGTCAGATCAACAGGGAAAAATGTACAGTAAGGCGAGTGTGCTGCTTGAAATCATTGTTTTAGATTTATGCTTTTTTTTCCCCAGACAGTGCAACGCATGATTTTTACATCAAAGAGCAGCAGATGACCAGTAAGGAAGCTGAAAAAGTCCTCTGTCCTGTCAACTATCTGCTAAAACTACCAACAGCCCTGTTCCAAGTCAAATGAACCCTTTCCACTCAGCTGTGATCTAAAGAAAGCTTTATTTCGCAGTGGAAACAGGTTGTCTCTGACATAAAGAGATGAAGCGAGAACGTTTTAAGCCCCCAGAACCAGATGACCCTCTGTGCTGCTGTGGAGACATCGACCAGCAAAGAGAGTACTGCTGCTGTGATTGTGAAGAACTTGATGATGCCTGTGAAAGGTCAGAGATCTAAGTTTGCTATTACATTTGTTACTTTACTCTTTTTAAAGTTTTGCTCATAAAATGATTCTGGGAATTAATTTTGTGCTCACCTTTATGTTGGTTCAAACTCTTTTTTTTTTTATCTGTGAAATCTCTTGTGAAAAAGTCAATGAATTTGAATACAATTTTACTTGCATATGTAATATAATCTTAAGTAAATAATTGGCCATTTAAAAAGAGTACACTTTCATAACACATTTTCAAAAGTGTACAAATTAAAATCATGTTTTAATAGTCATTTTGTAAAGTAAAAGTGCACATATATTTTAATATTTTTTAAATGCATTACAAGCTTCAATGGAAATGACTATTGGTCAGTACATTAAGCAGTGAAGCAGGACATCAAAACCAATAAGGGTCAATTTTTGGAAATTGAGAATTATTCATCATCTGAAAGCTGGCTAAATAATGTATTATTTGTTAGGATAGGACAATTTTTGCATAAAACTAATCTGATGGTGTCATTAGGAATGCATATAGCTAATAAAGCAATAAGTTTTGATATTTTTAGAATAGGAAGGCATGCAATGTATTTTTGGCTATTGCTACAAATAAACTTGTGCTTCTTACGACTGCTTTTGTGGTCCAGGGTCACATTTAAAGATGTACTTAAGTCCTGCTTAACTGGGCTAAAACACTAACTGCTTTTAACATTTAAATTATTAATACATTTTCATTTCATTTAAATACATTTCTAAAAACATTACATTCAGTCTGCAGTTAGCGTTGTTATTTGATGTTTTATGTTGGTAATTAATGCTCCTTTTAAAAAAATAGTATCATTCAGTCAGTGATAACATAAAGGTGTGTAAAATTGTTTAGCTCTTTTCAGTGAACTTTCCTGTTTTCCTCTGTCACCGCCTCTCATTAGGTTACTCAGAGGAGAGGCAGACAAGCCAGACATCTTCTCTCGTTTCGTCTCTCGTATGGCTGATCGTTTGGGTTTGCCATGTTGTGCCATAGGACCCCTTCGATTGGAAATCTCTGTCCTGCCGCCAATGGTATTAATTCCTGGCTTATTGCGAGTGGCAGCAATTAACTGTGTGTTGGGAGTTGTAGTCCTAACTGCCCTTCCAGGACTGGTGCTTTGGTATTACTATGTGACTCACAAAAGGAAAAGACGCACATTGTTTTTCCTTAGCTTGGCACTTTTCTCCCTTGCCTACATGTACTACCTTTTCCTTACTGAGATCGTTCCCAGAGGAGACGTGAATAATCTGCAGCTGGTTACTGCGACGACAGGCATGATGTTGACGCTTATCTCCCTCGTGCGCACCAAACAAGGACCAGGCTTTGTCAAATCCCAATCATTAGCTCAGGGAGTTAGCTCTGCAACCAATCAGCGCACAAACGTACCTGGAGACTCTGCCTCCTGCAATGGAATCAGCCAGTCAAATGGGGAAAAGGAAAGAAAGAACAAGTTATGTCCTGTTTGCCAATTGGTGCGCCCTCCAAGGGCAGGGCACTGCAGGATCTGTGGAGCTTGTGTCCTTCGAATGGACCACCATTGTGTTTGGTGGGTGTCTCATTCATTCTCCTTTTAATATTGAGCATGAGCACTTCATTTTTAGAGTGAAGTGATTTGAACATTGTGTTTAAAACAAGTGTCTTATGCTTACCATGGCTACTCTTATTCAAAATACAGTAAAAACAAGAGATTATTAGAATGAATATAACTGTTTTCTTTTTCAATATATTTGACATTTTATTTGTTTTCCTCTCATTTCCTCTCATCCCCTCAAACTAAAATTCTTATTATTTCTAATATGTTTTTATTAAACTATATTTGTTGATTAATTAGCAGTTCAAAAGAAATTAGAAATAGAAAATCGTTGCTTGTGACTTATGATCTTTTTTATTAATCTTACCAATCCCAAATTTTTAACTGCTTGTGTATATGTGGATTTATACACTGATTTATACACCATTTTATCTGCATTTTAAAAGTTACAAATTTAGTAGAAAGGTAATCAAGTACATTTGCAACCACTTAAAGAAAGTAAATCCTTCATTCTTCAGTGTATATGCTAAATAATAACGGATGTAACCTTAATTCCATGTATAAGTTTCATGTTACAAATATGCATTAAATAATTTACAAAAGTGCTTATTCTTATGTTTTATTATTATTATTTACAAATTAAATTGACAAATATAGAATTATATAAACATAATATTTAATTATTCAGTAATTATTTAAACATTACAAACAAAAAAAAAACAACCATTGCGCTATAATTTTAGATTTTCATTATGTTTGTTTGTTGGGTAATCATTCAACTGAATATATTTTCTGTTATTTTTAAAAAGTATTATATAATATAGTATTGTTATTTGTGCTTTACTAGTTTAACAAGTCTGAAATGTATTGCTCATGCCAGTCATTTGATTCATTCTCTGATCTTTTCACACTTGTATGCATGTATTCCCAACCCCATCAGACACACACATATGTTCAAGCTGATTCCCAAAAGACGTCACTGGAGCAGGCAGGCTGGTGAGACATGTGCAAAGGCCACAGGAACGCAGCTTTCAGCACAGTAAAGGGAGCTCTCACCAGGCCAATCTGTCTCCATGTTGCCTCACACACACAGGCACAAATAAAATGAACATGCCATGAGCTACATCATTCTCATCAAAGCCATAGAAAATTGTGTAACTGTTACATTGTTTGAATGAGAATTTCTGTATGTGTGTTTACTTTTTGTGTCTTTGTATGTATGTGACTCTCCATGACAGGATAAACAGCTGTGTAGGTCAAGCCAATCACAGGCAGTTCATTTTGATGCTCCTGCTCTTCCTTCTGACATCGTTCTACGGGATCAGTTTGGTGCTACGGAGTATATGTCCAAGACAGAGTCTATTCACAGCCATGTTATACTGCCCTGGAGTCTATAACCAATACAGGTACATCATGCATTACTCTTATTTGATAGAAAACATGTACATACACAGTATGTTTTGAGCCTAACGCATTTGTGTGTGTTTGTGTGTGTAGCACAGCGCTGTGCTTTACGTGTGTGTGGTACAGCGTTATCATAACAGGCGGTCTGCTCCACCTGTTCATCCTTCAGATCATCAATGTCAGTTACAATGTAACAGAACGCGAAGCTCAGATCGCTTTGCGCAACAAAACTGGCAGGCGGCGCTTCTGTGGGCTGGTTGTGGAGACCGGCGTCTATTCGCAAGGTTTTCTCCAGAACTGGATTCTGTTCCTCACAATGAACACGGATGGGAACAGTTCCCCTTTCACCTTCACAGACATGGTGTGAATCAAGGAAGGGACTACGGATGTGATCCTGGGTTGTATTTAGACTATAATCATGAGATATGTTAAGGGTTAGTTCACCCCAAAATTAAAATTCTGTCATTAATTACTCGTTCCAAACCCATAAGACCTTTGTTCATCTTCAAAGCACAAATATTATATTATTAAGTAGACAGCAACAGCACTGAAATGTAATGTTAGTAAATACATCAGTAAAACAGTCACGTGACATCAGTGGATACTTCAGTTTTTTGATGCTAGGAGAATTACTTGACCTGGGAACATTTTATTTGTTTTGCTGTCTATGGAGGGTCAGATAGATCTCAGATTTCATCAAATCAATCAAATCTTAATTTGTGTTCCAAAGATGAACAAAAGTCTTATGGGTTTGGTGATGAGTAATTAATGACAGAATTTTTGTTTTGTGGTGAATTAACCCTTTAAACAACTAATCCTCGGTTAGGCCTAAGGAGTTTGACTCACTACCTTGTTTACACTGGTTCTATTGTTAAAGCAGTCGAAGCAGTTAAAACTGATTAAATAAAATGTTTTTGGTATTTTTTTTTTACTTTTATTCCAGTGGTCGTCTCTGTATGGACATATTGAATTGGATTTAATGTGATATATGACCACAGTAATGTTTTCATGAACTATGGCAAAACTCTGCTTGAGTTTAAATGATCAGATATAAGTGGGCAACTTTGTAATCTTGGTAGCAATCAAGTGTGTGTACGCAATTAACTATTTAAGTATAAGAAATATTAGGAAAATTTTATATGATGATAGAACCGAAACTCTATGCTAATAAACCAAAAAAAAACCCAAAAAAACATTTTACACCAAATGCATAATCCATGTAATTGTAAATATGCTACTATCTTTGTAGTGTGCCCTCTCTCAGGACAAATGATGTTGTACACTCCTGTAACTACAGGTTTCTGTGTTCACTGCGCACTTAACAGCCGTTAAAGGGGTCATGAACAGAGAAAGCAAAATGATATATCTTTCGATAATGTATTTTACTGTGCTATAGACACATTTTGTTTTGTTATAAACAAACTGCTTATAAACCTGTCAAAAACAACAGGCTGTGGAATGTGCCATTGTTTGACGTAATAGGATAAACATAGCCTCTGCAGAAGAAGATGAATCCCTGCTTCTGTAAAATTTACGGTAAAAAACAGCAGCTGTGGTTGCTGGAATTTGACTGTAAAAACACAGTAACAACATTTTAGGTTTTGCGGGTTTAAGTTAAATTTACAGTTTAATACCGCAATTCCATTAACTGGCATAATGTTAATATACCAACTTATTAAAGTACTGAAAACTGTTTTGTACTTTTTAAATGCACTGATTACCATCAAATGTAGGTGGAGATGAGAAAATCACATGATGAACTAAAACCCATCACAAGCAGCTATTAAATGAGAACACATATTGAAGGTGCTCAGTGTTATTCACACAAACACTAAACACCCTCATGGTGAGACTCATTAAACTGAAATATGCAATAAACATAAATTTTACAACACTAACCCTAATAAATACAACTAATAAGACTAAGAAGAAAACATAGTTAATGCAAACTAAATTTGAAATGCAATTTTGAAATGAAATTTTGTTTCATCATGTACATTTTAGAGCAGTTCATGACCCCTTTAAGCTATTTTGAGGTGTACTTTACAATTATTTATTGTAATCTTGAATTAATGAGCATTCATCACTTTATATGTGTAAAAATAATCAGTTCTGTCATGCACAATAAAGAGACTGTCACTTGCTTTAGTAAGAGTCATTAGTTGTGTGGATTATTGTGAAAGAGTCGTGAGTGACCTAGCTACCTTTGCTGCTGAGAAAGACAGGAAGTGTTTTTAGAGCAATGATGGCCTCTTGCCTTTGTGTAACCACAATGTAGATTCAGAGCAAAACTGAAAAAAATGCTTCCCCCTTCAAACATGCAAATACAGTGAACGTGCCAAAGTATTTTTATTTTAAAAACATTGATCTAAGCTCTATACAGCTTAATGTTTTATTTAAACAAATTGCAGTGTACAAAGAGTGTCAAAGAATTTAAATCTGACTACTTTAAACACAACATAGCATAGCAGGAACAGAAAGTACTACACTACTCTACTACACAGCTACTATACACTACTACATCTTGGATGTGACAAACCTTCACATTAAATATATGTGTTATTATGTAGACACACACACACACATACATATAAATATATATATATATATATATGTTTGTGTGTGTGTTTGTGTTTTATTGGTGTACTGAAACCCTACCCCCACCATATGTAGTATAGAGTCATCAGGGTTGTCTTTGTGGTTACTTTCTGTCTCTGCTAAGAATCAGACGGCATCACATGCCCTGTTTAGCACAAAACATCATGAGAATTGGACAAACTAACTCTTTTCCTTTGCCTGAACAGCGCTGGATCCATCTGTTGATATTCTTTATGACCCTTATAACAGGTATGTGTTAGAGAGCATGCGACACACACACACACACACACACAGGATTTCGCTTTTTATATGCTACCGTTCAAAATGTTGAGGTCTATGTTTTTTGTGAAGATTTTCAAAGAAGTCCCTTGTGCTTACCAAGGTTGTATTTTTTTATATTGTAGTAAAAATTTTTACTTAACAAAATAACTGCCTTTGTCTTCAGTGTTACATGATAATATGCTGATTTGTTGCTCAAGAAAGATTTTTTATTATTATATAATAAAATTGTGCTGGTTAATATGTTTGTGGAAAGCGTTTCTTTTTCAGGATTCGTTTAAGAACAGAAAGTTAAAAACAACGTGCATGAAATATTTCATAACAAGGGGAAGTTTCTACTGTAACTGTCACTTTTAATCAGTCTAATGCATGTTTGCTGAATGAACAGAATGTTTTCATAAATTCATAATATATATATATATATATATATATAAGTGTGTGTGTGTGTGTGTGTTTAAGGAAACTGAGATACATTAAGAAAAAAAATTAATGCATTCAACACTTCTTTATTTGTACTTTGTTTTTCTCAGGGGCCTTGACAGATGAAGACGTGATGAGAGCTCTGTTGGGTGGGAGTGTGTCTTTTAACTTTAAGGTTACAGCAGACATGAAAGTGACCCTACTTGTATGGGAAAAGTGTCCAGATCAGAAGATTTTTGTGTACAGCCCCAGCCATGGACTTTCTGTATCTGACAAAAACTATGAAGGTCGTCTTTTCATATTTAACCACAGCATTATACTGGATAAAATACAAGAGAGTGACTTTGTGACTTACTGTTACAAACTCACTACTTTCCCAAATGGGAGTCTTCAAGGAAAATATAAGCTAGAGAAAGCTACGGCAAATGGTGAGAATATTCATTTTATAAGACATCTTTCTCAATATAACACCAGGCACAGTGTTATTACTGCAGATAGGTTTATATAAAAATATAACCATTTTATTATCACACCCATATCTATCATTTAACATTCAGAGTCAAGTACAAGGGTCACAATAGTAACTCTTTCTTTGTTAAAAAAAAAAAATACACAACATATAAATCAAACACATCCTAAAGTTTTGACAAACTTCATGCGATACAAAAAAAACAGCAAAAGTATAAAATGGTGTGATCTGTGAATATATGTTGAATTGAATTTCTTTTTTTTTTTGCATTTAGTTTGTTTTGATTGTAACTGAAATATAATGTAAAATGAATTATGAAAATAATTGTAGTGACGTTTGTTTATGCACAAACATGCATTTTTTTTTCTTGCAACAATTATAGAAACTTAAAGAAAATAAAAAAGAAATATCTCTTTCCGCAGGTGATATGCTCATCATGATCATCTCCGTGGGTTGCAGCATAGGTTTAATAGTATTATGCGCAATCGTCACTGGAGTGGTTTGCTTTAAGGTAATAATCCCAAACCCATCTCATTCTAAATAACAAAACAGAATTTGATCAATTCAACACAACAACATATGTTTCGTGAATGATTACAAAGAAATGCTTTCATGTTTAATGAATAAAGACCAATGTGTGCGCTCCACACTTCTTAAAAAACTTTCTGTAAATGTGTTTTAGTATCAGGTGTCCTGTTTCACCAAATGTTTAATTTGACCGATATCTCTTCTAGAAGAGGAAAAGCAACGCAGTGTTGAATCTGAGAGGACCTCCTGGCAGTCAGCTCTCTGTGCGGCTGAAAAATAAGAAGCAAACCAAGCGCATACACTCACAAAATGAAGAAGACGTGGAGAAAGATGACTTCAATTACCTGAATATTAATTAACCTAACACACTATGGATATTTTTAAATTTACTGTAGATATTTTTTATAATAAGTAGTCAGAAAAATCCCACAGTGAACAATAATGCCATGTGAACTGTATATGTTTTCTTTTAGCTTTTAAAGCAACCTTTTTTTTGTATACATTTTTATTTTGTATTATACTACGTTATTAGTCTGTGGCATGATGTCTCATCATGTTTGTTCAGTTGCCATGAAGGTAACTTAATGTATAAAATATATTAAAAGCGGTTGTGTTTTAGTCATTGATATGGCCTCAGTCAAAAGCAAAAGAAATTCATTGTGTTAACATTATTATAGGCTAGCTGAGTTTCCGTTATGATTAGTATTCTTTGTTGCTTGAAGTGTTTGATCACAACATCCATCCTAACAACTTGCATAAGCCTTGTTGTTCAGATGATGGCAGTAACTGAAAGATTCTACCAAAGTCTGTGTCGCATATAAATATATCTTTGTGGATTTTTGTGAAATATTACCACTTCTAAAGGTATTATTAGCAATTATGTCATTAGTAACTTGGCAGAAGTTTCTTATTTAGTGACCAGAAGTGGCATTAGTGGCATGTGGACTTTTTATTCAGTTTCTTCAGCTATTCAGTTAACCACAAAAAAGTCACTTCCTGACTTCTGAGTGATCTTTCTAGATTAAAAAGCTCATCAGCAGGAGCAGAATGGTATTTTTTGTTGCATTGTTTTAAGATAAATTGTTCTGACTGCTCTCGGACTCTGATGACATCACTGATGACCATAACGGTATATTCACACAATTAACACCGTCTGCAGATAAACATGTCACATCTCACAGCTTTAAAAAATGCAAACATGAAAAATAAAGAGAACTATGAAAAGTAAAACAGGTTAACATCCTGCTTATCTTTTAGGGTCTAACCAAGGGTCTTACCATTGTTAAGTTGAACTTCAAACGTCAGAACAGTTGTTTTCTTTTTCTTTTTTCCTTGCTTATGCTGTACGCAAGAAACATCAGTGATTGAGTTGGGGTTTTTAGTAACCGTCAAAGGTTTGTGTTAAATAAGTGATTTTAATTATAAACCAAATACTTTATGACACCATTTTATATGAATAAAACATGACTTACACTTTTAGAGACTAGCACTTGTATAACAGGAATGATATATTTAATAAATAAATGCAATCAAGTCCAGTATATATTATTTATATATTATTTATACAGAGAAAGGCAGATAAAGAGAGTTTCAGAAGAAACCCTGCATTACCAGACATTCCTGAATGAATCAACAGATTTTTATTGCATTAAAGGCAACTTTTATTGTTCGAAAAAAAAGTTTTTTATAAATGATAGCCTATAATTATCAAATTACTGGATATTGTTTATATAATATTCAGTATATGCTGTTATACATTTTAAGAGCAGCAACAACAACAAGGTTTTAACGTAAAATACAATAAGTGTTAAAGCAATTATTTCACGTGTTCTCTGCAACTGAAAGACCAAGGCAATGCTCAGAAGTACTGTGTCTGCTATATTTAGCATTTTGAGTAACACAAAACACAAGCCGCTGGTTGTGCTTCAAAACGCTTAGTTAGGGCATTTTCTTCAGGGCCTAATAAGCGTTTTCACTTTGATTATTTTCTGCCTGAGCATGTTGCGTTTGTCAGACACGCGCTAAATGTCATGATTATGACAAGCACAACATAAAATCAACAGAGAAAAGCACAGAACGCATTAATGCATAATTTCCAACAACTTCTTTTAAAATATTTATTTCAACTGATTGATAATTCATGTTTAATTTTGACTATTTTCACACTACCTCGCCAAATGATTGCCTCGTATGTCATAAACGATCATTTAACAAAACAAATAATTAAGTAGGTAGTTTTCGTTAGTAACTTTTCTTGTTACAACGTGTGCAAGCAAAAAACAAACAAACATAATTTGTGCAAGTGATGAGTTCTTGATCTTGACCTGACATGAGTGGATGAGAATCTTGCTTGACTTGATTGGTTGAGAACACTTGGCTCATCATCACCTTCAGCCAATGAGAGGCCGCCTCTCTGATCAGACACGCTTTAAAACCCTCTCAGTTGTAAACAATGACAGTCAATCATTTCGTTCGTAGTTTGAAGGTGAGTTTATTACTTAAATTGCGGCTTAGTTTTTTTTCTTCTTATGTATGCGTCGTGTTATGTGGCTCTGTACATGTTTTTTAAGCATAACTTGCACACTGGGGTTCTTCTGTGTAAATGTTTAGATCGTAATTGCTGCAGTCTCTTCTAATTGTATCTTGTTTTCCACTGTCCCAGTCTTCCAGGCAGGATGATGTTGTTTGCCTCGCTCCTCTTGCTGTGCTTGAGTGCAGTGTTTGCTGCTCCAAGCATAAACCAGCAGTTAGACGATCACTGGCACCTCTGGAAGAGCTGGCATGGAAAAAACTATCATGAGGTGGGTAGAGTTTGTGGACAAACATAAGTTCTAACACAATTGCAACCATGATGGTCTCTATGCAGAGCTTTTTTTTTTTTTTTGAATGCTTTCTCAGAAAGAAGAGGGCTGGAGAAGACTGGTGTGGGAGAAAAACTTGAGGAAAATTGAGTTGCACAACCTTGAGCACTCTGTGGGCAAACACACCTTCCGACTAGGCATGAACCAATTTGGTGATATGGTAAATTATTTATTATTATTAATATTTTTACGCAACAACTAAACTGATGGATCTGCTTTAAACTGGCACTTTCATATTATGAGCGTTTCATAATTTGGGCTGTTTTGTTAAACCATTGTTGGCGTTTTCTCTTTCAGACAAGTGAAGAGTTCAGACAGGCGATGAATGGTTACAATCATGACCCCAACCGGAAATCAAAAGGCTCGTTGTTCATGGAACCCAGCTTTTTTGAAGCCCCTCAACAGGTTGACTGGAGAGATAAGGGTTATGTTACTCCTATAAAAGACCAAGTAAGCGGTTTATCAAACCATTACGTGGAGCTTGTTTATGTGTGTGTGTGCTGGGTGTTTTTTAATTTAATTTTTATTAAATGTGTATCTAAAATGCATATGACCTATTATAAAAGGTTTGCTTTTTATGTGTGGTTTTTTTTTTTTTTTTTTTTTTTTTTAATTTATTTTTTTTAAACAAAATCCTGCTTTGTGATTCTAGAAACGCTGTGGATCTTGCTGGGCTTTCAGCTCAACCGGTGCCTTGGAGGGTCAGCTGTTCCGTAAAACTGGAAAGCTGGTTTCTCTGAGTGAGCAGAACTTGATGGACTGTTCAAGGCCGGAGGGCAATCACGGCTGTGATGGAGGCCTTATGGACCAGGCTTTCCAGTATGTCCAGGACAACAATGGCCTAGATACAGAGGAGTCGTATCCCTACCTTGGAACGGTAAGAATCAGTGGCTTGCTCTTTCTGAATTGTACTGGTTGTGGGTGTCTTACTGAATATTCAGGAACTATAATGAACTACTAATGCAGGATGATCAGCCATGCCGCTATGACCCCCGTTACAATGCTGCTAATGACACTGGATTTGTGGACATTCCCAGTGGTAAAGAACATGCTCTAATGAGGGCTGTTGCTGCTGTGGGTCCTGTAGCAGTTGCCATTGATGCTGCACATGAATCGTTCCAGTTCTATCAGTCTGGTGAGTGATTTATCATCGAATTGTGCAAGTGGTCTAATTCCACTTTGTTTTTAAATTATGCAAAAACTTGTATGCGCTACTATGAAACTACATGGCTTGTCTCTTAAAACCGGAGTAAGACTAAATATCCTGTTGCTGACTTTTACTGTAGGCATCTATTATGAGAGGGAGTGCAGCAGAGAAGAACTTGACCATGGAGTCCTGGTGGTTGGTTATGGTTATGAGGGTGCTGATGTTGCTGGGAAGAGATACTGGATTGTGAAGAACAGGTATGACTTGGCATTTTAATGATGCACTCACTATTTTTTTTATTTATTTATTTTTTTTTTAAAAACAAAAAAATGTATATAATATATGAAATGTTGTTTTGTATCTAGTTGGACCGAGAAATGGGGTGACAAAGGCTATATCTACATGGCTAAAGACCGACAGAACCATTGTGGCATTGCAACATCTGCCAGCTATCCCCTAGTGTAAGGCCACTGGACTGTTCTCTGCATTCTGGAAATGCCAGTAGTTCACCTACTTTTGTTTTTATTTTCATGCCGTTTTATTTTTTTGAAATCAAAGTTGTTTCTTTCTAAATGCTTGTTACTTTTTTTCTTTTTAAATTATTTATATATATTTTTTTTATTGTAAATCATTTTAGTCTAGAACACTGCCTTGTAAAATGTTTCTGTTACTGACGTTCTGAAGCAATCTAAATGGCATTTTATTTTGTACACCATTTCAATCCAGTGAACCATTTTTGTCTGTGATGCAAGTCACTGTATTTTAAGCTTTAATCTTTTGAGCAGTGACGGTTGTAACAATTGACATCAGCATGTTCACATGTATTTGTATGAATTGTGCTCTTTTCTACTTGACCTGTAAATGGATACATATTAAATTTACTGGTATAGAAAGCTATGTATGTCTGTATGGTTTACACACCAAAAATATGCTAAACCAATGGGCCAAGCAATATTTTTGTTCTAAGGAGCATCATTAAAGTTTATACTCAAGCCATTTTCTCACTCTACTGCATTGTGCTGTGCATTAAAGTGTTAAATGTTAGGAATTGTTATAAATGCTTGAACTTGACAAGACTTTCCGCAGAATAAATACTGTACCAAATCAAATGTTTTGTAACTGGTGTGTGCTTAAGGTTATGTTGGTGCAAGTTCTCAGTACTGGTTTGCTGCTCTTGTAGATTTAATGTGCTTCTCATGCAAACACACTTAAGTTGTCCTGAACAAGCATGTTACTGGCCACGCGAGAATTTCTACCACAGGCCGTTCAAATTTAAAATCGAAACTTCTAGGCCTGCAAAGCGCATGTTGAGGTCATTACACGCTGACTGTTTGGCGCTCGTGGAGGGAGATGGGAAACCACACCAAACCATGATTTTCCTGAAAAGTCTGTCAAGAGCGGTCTTCCTGAAGTCATTCGGCGATGGTTAACCTCCACTTCATGCTTTAAAAGTAATTAGTTGTTAAAGGCACAGCATGTGACCCTTGCATTAAAACAAAAATGACAGCGTCTTCGCCAGAAAGTAGCTACTGAGACAAGGTTAGTCATTTTGGCAGTGAAATAGTACAAACCGTTCAGCCACGAAAAAGATACACATTTCTAATTTCGCTAATGATTATAAAATAATTGTAAAATTTAACAATGAACTATAAAAACTCTGTACTTAGGGTTAGTAGGCTTTAATATAAGATTTTTTTTTTTTTTTACAGTGTTTCCCCGCCTTTTCAGACATTCAGGCCCAAGCTGTGTTGACAGTTTCAAGCTGTGATATAAGCAAGGTATAAAATGTATGCACAACACACTGACACAAACACACTGACACAACGCTGCTTAGCTTGGCTTTGAAGTTTGAGCTGTAAATATGAGAGGTCAGAAGTACATGCTGTGTGTGCTTGTTAGAGAGTCATTCCGAGTCATGTGCTTGACTTTGCCATTCCACTGCTGTTCTAAGCAGCTTCTTGTTATAATATCAGCCAGCTTCATGGTATCCATTTCTTACAGCATTTGCTTTGATTATATGACTTGAGCATAATTTGATCATGGTGCATGTCAGCAAGGAGTCCAGGAATGATATGGGGTTTCATTTTTTATTTGTACCTTTTGTTATATTAAAAAGGACAGCCGATGAAGTTAAAGTGAAAATACTGGTTGTGAACCCTGTCTTTGTTTTTTCCTATTTGTAGAACTAGAAAGCATTGCTTGTAGTGTTGTATGTTGTGTAGGGGTTTTCCCCTCTTAAAAGTTAATGATATTTCGAGATTACTGTTAATTAGCTATTAGCTTGGAATACAAAAATACAAAAAAAGTATAATAAACATTTCCGTGGCAAGAGCGCCCTCTGTTGGTAAAGACTTTCCTTGCTGTAAATGACAGCATAGTTGTTATCTACTGAATAATCAATCTATGGGAATGTTCATCATTAAAAAAAGGTCTTAGTATAGTATTCATGTGACATGCTTGTAGTTCAGACAAGGGTGGTAAATTGACAATGTGATTTGTTTTGATACAGTAATGTGGAATAAACAAGATCACCTTTCTATAGTTATATTAAGTCTTCTCACAGATAGGTTTTTGATACTAGATTTGCAGTCGTGCAGTAAATTCCACTTTTTTTAATGTTTGTTTGCACCTGGGCTGTGGCCAAATATATTTACATTTAAAACTCATCAATTGAAATAGATAAAATACTTTAAGTGTGAATTGTGTACAGCCCTCCTCGTAATTGCTACTTATTTATCAGTTGTGACTTTCTCTTACTTGCTGTGTATCTCAAAATTGCAACAAGGGGTTCTCCAAAGAGGCTGGAAAAACTATGGTCCAAGCTATTGTATGCTGCCCTAATTAAAAAAACACATTTTTCCATGTTTATTGGATTTCAGTATTATAGTTTTTAACACAGGCTTGTGTCTTCTGCACAGAGTGAGGGTTAGATAGGTACAGTTGCATGTTCACCGTGTAATTAGTTCCTTAGCAAATTAAGTTATTAGATTGGACATGTCATGACACACATGATAGTTTGGCAGGCACAGCAGATTAAAGACCGCTCTTGAATGACAGCGAAGTATTAACAGTGAACAGTTTGAAATGGATATTCCAGACTAGTTATAACTCCCATTCTAGCTCAACCATGTCTCAAAGGTTTTTTACTTTTTTATGTATTGATGGTGTGTATTAGTTATGTACTTTGCTTTTAAATGGCAACAACAGAGCCCCCTGCTGGTACTGAGCACAGTATTCAGCTCTGAGACTAAATGCATTAGAAAGCAACAAAACAGCACAGTGGCTCTCTTTTTCTTTTAAATATCCTCTTACAGCGTTGTTCTCCCCCTATACTTTGATTCTTTATGAAAACTAACCATCAACAACATGGTTTGCATTTCCTTTCCATAGTAATTATGTTAATCATGTTGTTTAAATTGCCTTTGAATTCATTTAAATTTCAAATCGTAATGTAGTCTACAATGCAGCAGGCTAAAGACATGTAAGATATGGATATGTAAGCTGATTTACATTTTTAAAATGAAATGGGAAAATCATGCTCCATTTCTTTTTTGAGATTTAGACAGATTAACTAAATAAATAAATAAATGTGCAAAAAATCTAAAACATTTAAAAAACAGTTCTCAAAAATTTTACTGTGCATTCCAATTAATCTCCATCAAACTGCAGTTTTTTGCTTTTCTTTTGACTTGGTTAAAAATAGCTTAAAACAACACAATAAAACCATAATAACATAAAAAAAAAATAAAACATGATTTTTAATGTAAAATTCATTTTGCTAATAAATTCTTTATGCACACATATAGTACTGTGAAGTGTACTTTGGTTATATATTTCTTTGTTTATATGAATACAAAATGTATAGATTTTTAGAAATGTAGATGTACGCTGTTTTCTTGATCTTTTTTTGCTATTACTAACTGATCAGTGTGTATGATGATTATCTTAAAGAAAGTTGTGTGCTTGCTAAAAACATCTCCCTCACTGTTCTTCATTTTAAGTAGTTTCAATTTGAACATGACTGAAATTGGTGATGTCTGATTGTGTAACATGTTTTCTTTGTAATTTGTCCACCCATTTTCACCAATTTTACCAATTCAGGCTGCTTTGCGGACCTGTTGCGAGCACGATAGGTGGCCATCATTGCATTGACAGGCTAATCAGCCAATTTTTTTTGCCGTTGTTGCTAGTGGACTGCATTACTTGAAGAAAAATGAGCACTTTACATATTATTTAATCTTCTGTAATATTCCTATGTTGTGCTTCTGATCTTTGTACAGCAACAACAACAAAAAACATTTATTACACAATCTTCCACTGGATGGCAGTAAGTAAAATCAGTGCATGTGTTTGAGACACCGCAGACCTTGTCCTGTAAGGCCACTGCGACCTTTAGTTCTTGGAACTGAAGTTGTGGAAACGTCTAATGACTGCAATCAAAACTACTTAAACCTGAAGTATGAACAACAACACGAGCTGCCTGAGAAACAGTCGACGTTGCCAGCGGTGTTATAGGCTGCGCTCCTCGGCTGCGCAATAAATATGAAAACTCTGACCTGTGCTTTTGTGCGGCGGTGGCAAATTTAGCTACATTGGGCTTCTCTTAAATGGAGCGGGGAAAAATAACTGGAACACAATGAGGGAAAAGAAGTTTGTCAGACTTCATTAAGTATCAAGGGAACATCGCTGGAACTGGCAACGCAAAGCGCACCGGGCCCGTGTGCCATTAATCACGTCTGACAAGGAACCGGAGCAGGGGGCGTAGGGAGGGAGTGCAGTACGCGGGTGCCGCTGCCAGCGGCTCTGTTTATGATTACTGCGAGGGGTCCTGACTAAGCTAGCAGCCCGAAGAGGAGCCGAGCAGAAACCCAAGATCAGGAAAAAGTCAACGCCAAGGAGCTCTCATCCAGCATTACTCCTCCTCCCTTTCAAAATGACACAGCCACCAATATGATTAGAGCAGAGCGCAGACTATCCTCCAAACAATTACTAAGCAGTTGAAAAATTGAATGGCGTAGAAAAACGGTGAGATATTGCCTTTCAAAGCAAAGTCATCAGTATATAAAGGTTCGCTCTACTTTAATTTGCCATTGTGCAGACTTGTATCAGGGGGAGGGGGGAGAGACGGATGGGAAAAAAAAGCCTGCTGACTGCAGCTTCATCTGCGCTCTCCGTTTTGTAAGCTCTCGCAGCAAGACCGTGTCTTTCCTCCTTTCCTTGGTCTGCCACCCCAGATGCAGAAAATAAATGGGAGTGAGCGAGGAGGAGAAAAGAGGGCCTGTGACTGGTGGAGATGGAGGCCTGTGTTAAGTGCTGTGCTTGAAAGCACGTCTGGCCTCATTAGATGTCAGTTGTAACAATACTGAACTGGCAGCAAGGACTGCTGTGAGTCTCACAACCATAAATCACACTCTGACAGCTCACTGACAGGGCTGGGAACCGGCACACATGCAAACACTGACTTCTCTCTCTCTCTCAGCCGCACATTCTCCCTTTTCTCTGACGCACAACATCTTTCTCTCCTGTTCTTTTCTTTCTTTCTTTCTTGCCCATAATCAGTGCACAAAACGAACACCACGGGCTCTCTCGCCACGAACCGCGGAGAGAAATTTGGTGCTCTTTTTGTTTTGTTTCTGTTTCAATAAAAACATGGGATTTTTGACACGCATGCATGTTCTTAATGTGCGTGCGAGTCTGGAGCGACGGGCAGCTCCCGCCACTGTCTGCTCGTGTCCATTAGGCTGACATGTGACGGTGTGTGTGTGACATCGTTGCTGAGGAAGGAAGCAAGAGAAACGAGGCCTGTGGGTCATTAATCACTACTCCCTCTGACACACACAAACAGAGCTTGCTTCTAGGGCCTCCTCTCACACACACACACACACAGCTGTTCTACTCTCAGCTCTTCAGGAACATTGACTTCTCCACCCAGCGTTTCCACCCGTGCCCTCCATTAACTCTCCTTTTGCCTGTCTGTTTTCTCTCTCTGAGCTTCTTCTTGTCATCATTCTCCCTCTCCGACACGTTTTATCTTCTCATAAACATATTGAGGGATATGTTCGTCTGGACTGTTTGGGACTGCCTTTTTAAATCTCCATTCCCATTTTTTATGCCATCGTTTACACTGATAGCTGGTAATTTAGCATGCTTAGGGACTTCTGCTTAAAATTCTGACTAATAGAAGCTGTTTAGTCTGAGTATTACAAGGCAGATTAATGAATGATGTCTAGTATGCGTGTTTGACTGAGTGTGTTACAGGTCATATCAGTCTGTTTAATGTCTTCCATAGGGCTGTACTGCTCTATTTAGTGTGAAGATATACAAAGGTACAGTGTGTGTGTGTGTTTGTGGCATGTGTGTTTCCAGGGAGGCACAGTGAGGGGTTTATGGGAACTGAGAACAGAACATTATCATGAAGGAAATGAGAGATGTACAGCTTCACATTCTGTCATGTTAAGAGAGGTTCACAGCTGTTAGCCATTTTATTAATGTACAGGGAATCATAAGGAGACCTCGAAACTGCAGCAAAATAATTACAAAAATAAAAACAACAGCTGTGCAACAGTGGTTAGGTTTCCTGCTGCTCAAAATCTGTTTTGGGTTTTGAGTATATACATTTTCCTTCCCTTAAACCCAGTCGAAGGAACACTTATGTAATCTTTCAAAAATAAATATCTATTTTTTTTTCATATGTCAATTTCACTTAGCATTCAAACATTTGGTTTTACTGTTCACTGGTTATTTTTTTGCATTTAGACAAATATATTTTTGGTAACTTAATAATGTACACTGCCATTTCAAAGTTTTTTATCCACTTTGTATCAATTAAACACATCTTAGCTGGATAAAAGTATTTATTTCTTTAAATAAAAAAAAAGGTTTTAAACGGCAGTGCACATAACAAACTTGGCTTATATTATGTCAGCTAGAATTTTTCTTTTCTCTGTTGAGATCTTTAAAGTTTCTGAAGATTCAGTGGGATGTGAAGAGTCTAAAGAAGTACAACACTGGTAGGTTAGTGGCAAGCTAATTTTCTACCCAACGTGTGGTTTGAAAAAACTGTAACCATTGAGTCTAAAGAAGACCTCCCAGCACAGACCAATAGCTCTGCGGTCCATACAAGAATTGTTACCCTGTCTGCGTTCCTGATGAATAGCTTGCAGACCCATTGGTTTCCAATACTGTCAATGAGACAGTGGCTAATGAATGTGTCTTCTGTGTCATTATGCCACAGAAATCTTAACCAGTGAGTGTGTGCATGTTATAACCGCCACTCTTTAAGGTCAGCAAAGTGAAATAGTCAGGTATCAGCACTTTAGCTCCTGCTAGGAGGAGAATCAGTCATTCCTAAGGTCAGCTGTCTGACAAACACACTCACACACATACACAATTTCTCCCACAAACACTGTTAAGGTTTTCCATATGATTTGGCTACTTCAAAACAATGCCGAGATCCCTAGCGCTGACAGGATCTGCTTTTCTTCTTGCTCTAATGACTGTTACTTCACCGCAAGTCTGTTGTATGCTATAATTATTACCACGGTTATTTATGCCATAAATCACATGCATGGTATTTGTTCAACCGCCGCAAGTTTGGCCAAAAACATCTAATGAGCATATTTGTGAGGTGAAGCCATGCAGCGTTGTTGTTTAAACTCATTAAACCTCTAAAAAGTGGCAAAGATAAAACTGCTGTTGACTAGTGGGCGCTTTCTCTTGTCTCGCCCCCTCTCTCTGCAACATCCTGTGACGTTCTATCTCTCTGCCACACTACACGTCCTTCCACTACCTAACACCTACCCCCACCAACCCACCCACTCATCTCACCTCGCGGTGGCCTCACGCACCAGCACTGCCATTAATCAGTGGCCAGGATCATGTCTGCCAGTTAGACTAAACAAGAGCATTTGTGAGGATTTGCTCTCCCTCATTAATCATCTTGACAGTTTGAAAAACACATTTCCCCTTTAATGACTGTATTTGGATAATCAGGTCTGTTCCTTTCCCTGCCAGCTTTTCTCTCTCTCTCTCTTTTGCGTTCTCTGTCCCTCTCTTGCCTTCGGTTTTTCCTCTCCCCAAAATGGCATTGGGAACAGCTGGGTTAGCTTACCGCCAAGACAGAGAGGGCAAGGAGACCGAGTGGTTACCATCACCGCTGCTAAAAGGGAGGGAGGGGGGCGTTGAGTCAGTAAAAATAATCACATTGCTCTGGAAAACTTTTGCTCTTACTTAAGAAACCCCTGCCGCTTCTCATAACATTAAGTTGGCTGTTCTGCGGTGCATGCTTGCTACCACACACACACACACACACACACACGTGCACACGTTGACGGTCCATAAAATATCCCGACATAGGCGGAAGGAAAATCTGGTGACTTAGAGGCCTTGGGTAAAAGTTTCAGAGCTGCGTGGTATGTGCAGGCTTGTCACATTATGAAGAAAAATGGCAGAGTGTTGACACAAGTACTTTTATCTCTGTATATTTCATTAAACAAGACCTGACAGATTTCTTTTGTGAGTGTGAGGACTCGTATTTAACCTTTGATAGTAGTTCTATATGTATTGAAAGGGAGAAAAATAGTATTTTACACCTTAGTTTTAAGGCCGCCAAATTTCTTTCCATCTGCCCGGTGTGTGTCAGAAGGCAGCTTAATACACGGTGTTTAATGGATTGGTTGACCTTTGGGTTTAACACATCATTGTGTCATGCTCACACCTAACATTGCCCATTGAAAGTTTATAAATGATGTCATACAGTCCACTTAAAGCCGGACTGCACACGACAGCAGTATTTAAACATTAGGACAATGTTATGCCAAGCTTGAGGCTGAGGGCAGCAGGTAAAATAAACAATTACAAAGCTCTCCATATTCCACATGTCCTCATTGCGGTGTTCAGAAATGACAATATGCTAGTCTTTTATTAAAGCACATTATTCTGGATTAATGTAGCCGGTTGTTTGAATTATGTGCTGATTATATATACTATTTATATGTACTGACACTGAAGTGCACACAAAGCACAGAATGAGCATAACGTCCAATCATGACATGCAATAAATCAAAATAATTACATAATGAAACGGAAAACATTCCCCAGCAGATGTCACTACATCATGCTGCAGAATTTATTATAGAGGATTTTCAAAATATGACAATTCGAATTCTTAATAGTGTGTGTTCTTAGTTATATTGGAGGCCAGATACATTTAAAAGATCCCACGAAGTGGTTTGATGAAGACAAGTGTTCCTGTGTTGACGTTTTCGTTAAAAACAGGAAGTTGGGCCGCTGGGACATATCAAATGAAATAGCTTTTTTTTTCTTTTTTTATGTCACCGCCTTGAACTATGATTATTGCTATTCTCATGCAAGAGAGCTGGATCACTGGATCAGTGATCATGCAACTCTGATCACTGGAGTAATGGCACCTAAGAATTCAGCTTTGCCATCACAGGAATAAATTTAACCAATTATCACATTCATTGATTTTAAATTATATTAAAATATTAAACTGTTATAAATATCAAATATTAATTTTACTTTGTTTTAAAATAAAGCAGTAAATAAATGCAGTTTCGGTGACTTCTTTCAAAAACATTTCAGTATGTGGTCTCTCAATCCTGATAAACATAGACTAAAAGCACAAAAAAACCCTCTAACATATTATAGAGGAAGCATGAGGTAACCTAAACATTTTCCTACACCGAGCAGGAAAAGGTCCTGTCACTCCGGGCATGACTCGGGATCAATCTTAACCCTTCCGTTCCGGTGCCAAGGCACGATTTTTCATGCGCACAACGCTCGTGACATCGGTGCCGTGCTCCCCCAGCGCGTTTGCAAATGGAATCCAGCTGTAGCGGTGGAATGCATTATTAGTGGTTAGCCATAATTGCAACACACTCGTTTGCCTGCGTTGTCAGGCTGTCGTCACACATGCACACAGTTTCGCTAGACAAATGGGATGGCTAAAGGATCACTGGGTAGAGGTGCTCACCGCCACTTTTTTTGTGTTGTTGTTGCTGGCGTATGGAGCGGTATTTTGTGATGCAGTGAATGTGATTAAGAGTTCCGTGGAAAGTCCTCAATGGTTTTTTTTAGTCATGGAGCAGCAGCAGTCGTGTGATTGATTGCTTTATGAGCTTGAGGAGTGTGTGTGAGAAAGAGAGCGGTCTGGTCTGTATCATCGTGACAAACAGTCATCAGAGTACTCATGCGGTAATTAACAGAGTGTAATGTATATGGAAGTTTGCGAAGTGAGAGAGAGAGTCTACATTAGGCTAACATAATCAAAGAGACAACAAGAAAGTAACAGGAGAGAAGCCAGGGGGAAAAGAGGGTGTAGGTGAAGAGAGACAAGAGACAAGATCTAAACAGAGAGAGACAGCCCAAGAAAAAGAGTCGGGGAGGGAGGAGTGATCTAACGCTCTCCCTCTCTCATTCTTTTTCAGGTTGGGGCTGTCAGCCTCATGAGTTGCTGTGGACTTGGCGGCTAATTGAGGAGCAGCTCCACACCCTGTCGTCATTAATCACTGGGGCTGCCGGGCTGCCTGCCCGGGACACTGCTGTGATGGGCTGCAGCTCTCTCTCTCTCTCTCACTCACTCACAGTCTTTTTCTCTTTAGTAGTTGACTGGTCACATTGGGGATGGGGGGCCCCCCCCCACCTCCATTCTAGGCCCAGTGGGACGGCAGAGAAAGGGAGAAAGAGATCAATCAAACAGGTGTAGCCCTGCTGAGAAGACACTGGTCAGGGACTAAATTAACTCCACACCCCCACCCACACATCCATCCAACTCCCCTCCCCTCCACAAGCAGGCGACAGAAACAGAGTGACTGCATATTGACTCAGCTGGAGCCCGGGAGACGAGGGAGAGAAAGATAAATGGCAGGGAGAGATTGATGAGGAGAAAGACGGAGAGAAGGATAGAGCAGGAATGTGATGAACGAGTGGGAACGGGGTGATGGCAGGATTAATCCCTCACCTTCGGATAAAATGTGAAAATTCCTCCCCTCCATTTAACCTTCCTGTACTTGCATTAACTCATTTTTTATCTCTTTTTTCCCATTCGCCGTTTACATGCTCGGCACATGGTATATTAAGCATTTTTTCATTTTTACAAGACACTGAGAGTTGCATTGCTTCACCCCTAGGGGCGACGTAATCCATGTTATGAAGTTTTTAATTCTCTTGGGATGTGCCCAAATAGTCCATAACTCCATTAAACAACTTCCTCTCTAAGTCTCACAGGAAGTCATTCAAGACCATTTCTAAAATAGACTCCTGGCACTTAACCTTACTTTTAGATCTGTACTTTTCTTTATGTCAACAAAATGCAATACTACAGTTTAGATACTCTCCACTGCAGTTTATACATTTTCTGCCCTGTGACAGTAATGAGTAGGCTGTGTACTATTACCAGGCCTGTGTTGTGCCTTGCTAAAATGTAGATTTGGGTAATTCTCATCTCAGCCCTTCCTCCTCTAGTCTTGACCTCCTGGTTTCCTGTAAGAGCAACCGTATGCCATGTCCTTGCTGGATAGCCTGAGTTAACAGAGGCGGTGGAGTGATCTATTCATTTAATGGCCCTGTCAAGTGACACCTGTGCTGTGTCCTCTCCTGTCTGAAGTGCTAATGAACTGAGAATCTGTGCGTACGTGTGTGTTTGTGTGTGTGGTTTGTCTCGGTGCTTAAGAGCATCTCCACTCATCCTGTTTGAGAAAAATTGTTCTGAAGAACAGTTTACACACTGGCCGTTTCTGTTTAAGACATTAAGACCGACATAGTCACGCAATCGCATCAACAATATTGAATCTTGACCTTCTTTGCGGCACAGCATTAAGCAAGACTTTCTGAACCACAGGACACAACACACTCGGGTCAAACAATGGGGACTGCACTCCTGGGGGTCATGTCAAGCATTTGATAAATATTTCTCTATTAACAGCCTCCCATTGTCATCTTTTGCCCTTTGTGTAGCAAGGCAATCCATCAGAGTGCGCTGGGAGTGAGTGCATGGCTCCCATGGGTTATTACCAGGCTATCATTGAGCTGTATTTAAGACCCAATACTCCCTTGTGCTGAGGCAGCTCTTTACACAATGCTGCAAAGGCACAAACAAGCAGTAGTGACTAACACTGCACTTTCACATTACGAGCAGAACAGTAAACAGACAGAGGACCTTATTTTGTATTATTAACTTGAACTAATAGGGAACAAAACTGCTAGTAGCGTAGAAAGCTAAAGTGAAAGATTAGTTGCTCAAGTGAAAATGCAGTTCTTTTTTTAAATACCAACCCAATGTTTAAATGTGCCTTTTTTTGTGATCGGTGTGTACATTCCAAACTATAGTTATAAGTGTTAACTATATGACTTTTGCACAAGAATACATACGGGGAAGCTTGGGTGTTATTAAGAGTGTAAGAAACATATTTGAAAGAGAAGCGAGGAACATCAACACATCTATAAATGTAATCAAGTATCATTTATTACACAAAATAAGACTTTGTTAAATGGATAGCGCTGCCATCACAACATAGTACTCTTATTTGAATTCTTTTCCCCTCTCCACTTTCCATCCCCAACTTGCAGAATCAGCTACAATAGAAAATATATCACATCTTTCCGTTTTATTCTTTGATCTGTACAAGTACAAAATAAACTCCAAATCATAAGGAACAAGGTAGCTGTTGACCGAGTCATGCTCATCTGTTCTCCAGTAAAGAAAATGAGTTGCACAGATCTAACGCATGAAAGAAAGTGATGTTAAAAGAAAGATTTTATGTCTGAGAGACAAACGTTGCAAACATTGCATTATTACAAAGTGTATGAAAGGAGCAACCATGTTCATACTGTGAAAAAATGTGAAAAGGATAATGAACAAATTTTGGCGGTTATGTCCCATAGAAAACAAAAAGTCAAGCGCTCAAGTGAAAAATAAATACACACTTTGGGTAAACTGAAAAAGAAAAAACCTAATTATCAGATAAAATAAATTGAGTTCCGGCATTCTCATTCGCTCTCCACCTTAAAGTTCATAAGGGTTCCCTAATATCCTAATTGAAATTTGGAGTGACCATTAATTAAGCAACAGTCGTCCAAAGCAGATGAGATTTTATTCCTCATTGCGAATATAACTATCCCATGTTTTTTGCTTCATTCTTTTTAGGGGAATCCTGCTTTCCAGCGAGCTCATGCCAATATCTTTACACTGTCCAAAGTCTTTTAATCACTGGTACCCAAGAGCTGAAGCTGAGCCCAGTCTCTGGCCGTATAGAGCATAGGGAGAATAGTAGGGAGCTGTGGCTGGGAGAGAGTGCATAGGAAGGGATGGAGCTCCTGGCAAGTGTGCCTTTCCGTAGGGGTGATACCGTGCCAAACCTAGCCCTGGTGAACCACGCAGGGAGAGGGAACTGGGAAGGGCTCCTGGGCTGCTAGGAGGAGGCAGGTGGAGGTGGCAGGAAGCGGCAGAGGAGACAGATGCAGGGTAGCCGGAGAGCAGCTTCCCATCCACACCTGGCAGAGCCGTGTGCGTACGCAAATGGGCCAAGAGTTCCTCTGAGGTGGCGAAGCGTTTGTCACACGGGCCACCCACTGAGACCCAGTTACAGGCGTGAGGGTGTGTTTCATTGGGCAGCATGAAACCGTAAGTATACAGAGGATGGGACAGAGACGAGGTGGCGCTAGAGGACAGAGAGCTGGGGTGGAGGGAGTGGAGGTGATGGGTGGGATACATAAGAGGGAAGCCAGTCTTTAGGGCAGATGATGGATCGTGAACGCAGGAAGAGCAGTTGCTGCCCCCAAGATGGGGTGCATTGGGGTATGTGAGGCAGTACGGGTCCCGGCACAAACCCTGCATGAAAGAGGGAGGCGAGGCTCCTGTGAGAGGACTGGAGCTGGGATGCTTTCCTGGAACGCCCATCCCAGCACCAACTAAACTAGATTTAGAGTGATCCAGCCCAGGCACGAACTGAGAAGGATAGCCAGTATAGGCCCCGACAATGGAGCCGTGGTAGCCCATGGTGGAGGATGGGAGGGGAAACACAGAGTGGCCTGGTTTGAAGGGAGAAACTGGGGCGATGTGGCCCGCGCCCAGGCTGGGCTGAGGGGGTTGGGCGTCAGACTTGCTGTCAGGCTGAGGACTGCTGGAGGAGCTGGCACTGCTGGAGTTCACACTAGCACGTGCGTGACTGGAGTTGGCGATCTGTGCAATGTCCAGGCTTCCAGATTTGCTGTGCTCTGAATCTTTTTTCCCACTGCGATCGCCACCGCTGCTGCTGTCGTTCCCTGGCTCGGCTTTGGAGTCCATGTGGGAGGTTTGTAGATGCGTTGGTTTCTGTGATACGGGAGATTGAGACTGCCGGTGTGTGTGCGACTGTCCTGATGTCTGCTGAGAAGGAGAGCTGGCCCGTGGAGAGGGGGCATGGGGAGGTAAAGAGGAGCACGTCACCGCTGCAGAACCGCTATTTGGCACTCTGAACCCCGCTTTATCTGCCGAGCTGTTGAGCCCAGAGCCATCCTTCCGACATTCTGATCCAGTTTTAGAGTAAGGCTTAAAGCTGGACTTGTCATCTAGGTTCTGATGCTCCGCAGGCTTCAGGCTGGAGCTATTGGAGCGGCTGTCCTTGTCTCCATGGCTGCTGGATGAGAGGGATCCCAGTTTAGAGGAGGGAGGAGGATCTGGTTTACCGATCTGTGAGCAGGTCTGGGCCAGCAATGCTAGGGGACTCTTTTTAGCATCCAGCTATGGGGACAAAAAAGACATTTTCGGGTTAACTCTTTGTTTTTCTTCTCATGGAAAGACAGAAATGACCGATTAAAAAAAACATTGCTCACTCTTCTTCACAAAATATCACAACCATTTTGTTTATACTTAAATTAGGTTCGAAGCTGTGTGACGTCACGCGAATTGAGATGTTTTCGTCACATGGGCATATTTGAAATATATTAGGTGGTATAAATAGCTTTTTTGCGGCACCTAAACACACAAAGTGGGCAGTGTTTTATTTAATAAACAGTCGTGCAAAGCACGGTGTACTTTATGTACATCTATTGCTTAATTTAAATTTAAAACAAGCTGGTAGATAAACAGAGGCTTTAAAAAAAAACAAGATGCGCAAAAACACGTCAGTAGCGACCAGGAAATGTAAAAGCTTCAAATGTTGCCAGATTCGGCCTTATCCAAATCCGGACTATGCATTTAATTCGGCGCTGAAGCGCATTGAAGAATCGCTTGGCGAATTCCGAATTAAAGAATTAATTCGAGGCGCCCGAGATAAACTCTAATACCGAGAAATATATATAAAGCGTAACAACGCGCACGAAACATCTATTAACACTCTTTCACTTAGTAGCAAAGCGCAAACTCCCGAGTAGTTCTTCTCTTCTCAGTGAAAATGTAATTTTTTTTATTAGACTAAAGTAAGAAACAGATGCATTAGAGAGGAGTAGCTCGTACCTCGATGCTCACTGGCGCGGAGCTGAGCGGCTGGAGATACTCCGGGTGAAGTATGTGACTTGTGTGAGCGGTCAACATTTTGAGAATCCGTATAGGCAGCCTTTTTTCCTGACGCACGGGATCACGATTCAGCAGTAAGGCGATCGAGTCGGTTTGGGCTCTTAAACAGGTGGGCGAACTATCGCTGTAAATAAAAGGACTTTTAAGGGTCTGCTGGTTCCGTGAACTGACTGCAAATCCAGGAGGCAGCTCGCTCATCTGGATCGGGGCGGATCAGAGACCTGTCGAGGGCAGCGACGGGGCGGGTGTCCTTCAGTTTTCATTTAGAGATATCCAGTGTTTTCAAAAAAGAGCCAAACGACATTATATCCTTTATATTCTACCGGAGTGTTAAATATCCCGTTGAAACATCAGCTCTGTGCGTAGTCCAGAGAACGAGAGCTGTTCTAGTCTCTATGAAGAACGTACGCTCCGTCTCCACATCGTTCCGTCACCGAATCAGTGTTGCCTTCAACCCCAAAACGAGTCCTTTACGCGCAAACGACGACTTGTAAGAGAAATAGGAGAAGTCTTGTATACTTGCCGTGTGATCAAAAGAAAGAAACTACGCAGCAGGACTAATGGGTGATATAGTGTCAAATAATGGCATTCCGCTGGTCCGCGCGCGCTCCGGTGTGTGCTCCACAGCCTCCGTACGCAGATACACTCTGCTCGTGAAGATCTGAGGGACAACTTCAAAGCGCTCCGCCGCCGTCCAATCGCCTGCATCTGCATTAGTAATAAGTGGGTAGGCACAACAGAGGCGGAGACTGCCCTCCTCGCTCCGGACCCACTGGCCAAGGGCTTGCTCGCTGTATGTCAAAACATGCAAACGCTCTGACATGCCGTTTTCCCATTTGTTTTTATCATTTATTTTTAATCACCGGTAATTTAATTTCATTAAGAGTAGCTTTTTTGGTATTCAACCTAGCAATGGTAACTTTAATTGGAGTAGACTTTACACTAGTCAATTTTTTTTTGCTACTAGTCACTTCAGGCACCTTCCTTATTCTGTTCCGTTTGTGTAGAAGTGGGCATTTTGCAATGTTGGCTCAATTATAATTATAAGAATTTATTTTTTATTGTAAACTTGTAGGCTGCACTTACATTAGTAAGTATTGGAATAGTAAGTAATAAGTATTGAAACACAAATATATAGATTTAACAGTTGAGTGTCTACTAGTTATTTATATGTAAACAAATTCAGATGGATTTAAATATGTTGTTCAAAATGACATTCATGCTACTATAATTTGTCTTAGTATAAGGTCCAAACATTGTAATAATAATAATATTAGTATTTCACACTTAAACACAAAATTAAGCTGCCAGTGCTAGTTTTACCAGAAAGCTTAACTGTAGTAATAAAGTGTTGTGTTAAAAAGAAACGCTGAGAATGTGGTAGTGGTTTCTCTTTTTTTTAGGTCAAACAAGTCAAATGATATTGGGCAATACATTCATACATAATAACAGCCCATGCCTATGTGTGCGCCTCCAGTTCTGGAATGTTAATAACTTTATTACATTATCCCATGTTACTTTGCCATTGAAGTAATTTAGCTAACTTAATTATGCAATGAATTGGCTTAATCATTGAAAAATGAAGCCTGACAGAGGCTATTACAAAGAGACTGTGCTAATTCGTGTCTAAGTAACTTTGAAGTTCAGTATATTTAATGGCTCTGATTGTTCGTAAGTGCTTATAGCCAGTATTATTAAACCTTAGACATTGGACCGAGTTGTATTACATTATTTTGGCAAGCGTGTTTGCGAAGCGATCTCGCATGTATAGACAAAATTGTTTGTGACTTCTGTATGCAGCCAAATATGATATGATAGCATATGAGTGTGTGCGTACATTTAGTTAGATTTAGTTGTCATGTATTGATAATGCATTGTCCTTAGGATAAGCCATATTTTAAACTGACAGCAAAAAAGTTGCCCCCATTTGCACAGCGCTGTAAACATATAGACAGGAGAGAATATTTATGTTTCTCTGAATGGCGGTACCTGTCAGGTGAGTCAGAGAGATGAGGAAGGCCTGATCTCTGGAGCTGTTCTCGGGGTTAAAAACAAAGAGCACCTGGGAAGCTTCTTGAAAGGTGATGTTGCCTGCCTTAGTGTAATAAAAATGACAAAAAGACAGAATGCATGAACTGTTGACCTAGGGAGAGGAGGAGCCACAGGCAAACATGTGTTTGCAGGGCTTTGTCTCGCGTATCTGGGTGGCAGAGGTGAATATTCATTTAATAATGGTGTGCAGGGAGGAATGAAAGCCTCGGGACACTGCATTTCAGAGGCAGAAAGAGTTTTAAGCTTGTCAGCAACCTGTCATTTTAGATCCCACATACAGCACACACACAAACAGCCTCCCACACTTTCACAAGTACCTACAGACGATCAAAGTTGACTAGAGTGTCAAAGTATTAAACCGCTCTCAATCATACATAACAGTTTTTTTCTGACTCCCTAATCTAAGCTGTTAAGTTAATTAAACTGTCACTCTGTCTCACAACACAAAGATCCATCTCAACATGAAGTGTTTGTTAGGTTTTAAGCCCACATTGTCTTATTTATTCAGAAACTACACATTGTCGAGTCAACGTAGAGGGGCATCTGCCGTTGTTAAATAAGGATCTCTTTACCTGCGGCGTCTAAAGCCATTTAACGTTCTGCACATGTGTGTGTGTGTGTGCACGTGTGTGTTGAGAGATATCAACGAGGGCTGTATGAAGTCACCTCTCCTTCTGTCAACAGCCCTGCTGTTTGCTTTGTCATTATTAGTGTCATCCATCACTTGCCACCTATACAGGAGTCTGTAATGTCTGTGCAAATCTAAAAACTACAGGGACATTCAAATTCAGATGCGCACAGGGTTAAGGGATATGATGCGATCGCTTCCTTTGAACAGATCAGTTGTCTTTGCCCCACACAAACAGATACTTCAGGTTATGACAGGTGTGGTCTAACCTGTCAATGAGCGTATTAATGCGAGTAGACTCTTTTTTTCTGCTTTTACAGTCGATCCATCCTCGTTGCCACTTTAAGTTTGGTCGAGATGTCTGGAATGTTTCCGTTTGTCTAGAAATGATGTTACTAGTCAGAAACCCAGAATCACAGGGTGTAACCATTGTTATATTCTTAGGACTGCAAAGAAAATGAAGGATCGCTGCCTTCTTGAAAATGCGAAGAAGAGAAAAAAAACCAACTAAAACCTAAAATCTTAGAATTCCAATGGTTTAGAATTAAGATGGATTGCCTTACAAAAACATTTTCAGGATAAGTGAGTTTGGCAGGGGGCAAAGGTGTGGGTGGAATGGAGGGAGTTTAAAGGCACCCTAGAGGAGGAGGAAGGGAAAATAAAAAAAGAGAGAGAAAGAGAGTGAGAGAAAGAACTGAGGGCGGGCTGGAACAACGGGGAACAGCTCCTTTCAAGTCTGGCCTTGAAGTGGGCTGCTAACAGCTGTTTTGACGTATAAATGACGGATGGTCATTTCCTGTTGTAGATTTTAGGGGGCAGGCCTCCCCTTTAAGAGGCCTGTCTGACCAATCCCTGTTAAGCCCGAAGGCGTTCGCCTATGCATGACTGTATCAAAGCACAGGGCTTTACCATAACTTTGACTAAACAAAGGGCTAAAAGCAGAGGCTAGACATCCTGCTTGACCGTAGCCCACTCACATCCCTCACTGTTTCTTGGGAGAGGTCACAGATTACAGATTAAGTGCAGAAAACCTACCGGAGCTTCATAGCAGGCCATCATTCATGTTAATGGGAAACAGCAAAGGATATGTTACATGCAGATGAACACGGGAAAAAGAAAAAAATAATAATTTGATTAAAACCGAAATATCTTGTTTTGTCTGCTAACAGAAAGCTGGTGTTATATTTTTATACTTGACTGGCACAGAACAGTTTGTCACTCTTTGGTACAGACTGAGAGACGGCAAAACCAAACAAACAAAAAGGATGCAAATCACTTGCATTTAATTACCTGTGACTGATTTATGAGGTGAGTGGTATGAAAAGGGAGCCCAGAGGCAGGGAGTCTGCTGCTCATGCCTGGTCTGTTCTCCAGAAATAATAATCCTGTGAAAAAAGAGGGACAGGACAGCTTTATGGAGTGTAGCTGACATGTGAGACCAACCCTGGAGAACTGTAAAACGTAGCACTCTCTTTCTCTCTTTGCTTTCACAAACCTCACAATCCTGAGTGATTGTGAGATTTTTAGGATCAGATATTCAAAAAGTGCAGTGTGAAGCCTGGTGGAGTATTTGTTTGTGCGTGTGGAAGAGATGATAGAGAGAGCCTATCAAACGAAGAACGTATCACGAAATGCTGCCAAAAAAAGAGCTGAGAATGAAGATTTATTTATTTCGGTGTGAATAGAGCACACAACATACACGCAGGGGGAACAAGTGGCACAAAAGGCTCTTCCCAGAATCCTCAGAGAATGGGAGCTTCTCAGGTTGATTTAATGACTCATCCCTATGTTTTGGTATAATCAGACTTGAACATCTTGAGTCTCTCTGATCCAAAGACATGAGTGATGGTGTGATGACAGGATAAATATTTGTGTGAAACCACATGCACATGTGACGGAATGGAATATCGTACAATAAGATAGATGAACTAGACTTTAGTAATAGTTATATATGCAGTAAAAGCTTATTTCCATTTTTTTATAATATCTGAGATGTGGAGCGCTCTCACAGGCTTAATGGCTCGTCTCTCTTGTCGCCTCTGTGATCAAGGGCCTGGCAGATCTACTCATCTTCCTGTCTCACTGATTATCTCTGAGTGATTATGTACATGCCCTACAGTTAATGACAGATCTTTATTTAGCTTTCAAACATGTCATGTGCACCAAAACACACAAGCACACACACATACACACACACACAATGAACTTAAATGCACCCTTCTCGCTCGAACAAAAGCTCCCATTGTCCTCCACATGGTGAAGTTATCAGGAGGGGTGGGAGAACTACCCAGCTACACACAGCAGAGCCACAAATCAGATTGCTCTATATTGTTGTGTGAAATCTAAGCAGACATCAAAAGGTGTTTTTTATCTGTTGCTGGCCCAGAAAACGCTAGCGTGGAGCAACAGTCAGTCCATTCATGAGGCTCATGACACGTTCCATTTTAGTAATACACAGGGCAAATGAAATCTCTCTGTTCCTCAGGCAAGTCTGATTCACTTTTTTTTTCTCGAGTTCACAAGTTCCACGCTCATTGCCACATTTGATTTTCGAAATCACACTCACTGGCGCGCATCGAAATAATTAAGTTTGTCACACAAAACAGATGCCAAAGTAAAAGATGAAACTGACCTATAGCCTGTGTTGGTCTTGTCCATCAGCTCACAGTTGACTGACAAGGCTCAAACGTTCGCCAGTTGATCTCTAAGCAGGTTATGTCATTGTGTCGCACATAATGAAAAGATGTAAACTTGCTGCCTGAACAATAACAACTCAACAGCCCGGTTCCTGGCGGCTTGTAAAAGCTGCAGTAAAAACACAGATGTTTTCCTTCATCACCTCCCCAGAGTCCTCCATCAATTCTGAAAATAAGATTACATCATATATTCATATACTGACAAGTACATGATGGTGCATTTTCTTCATTACGTAAAGCAATATTATTTCCACAATACACTAATAGCAGTTAGAATCAAACACAGGTGTTAATAATATGTTTTTCAAAAATGTATGTGATCCTAGACCAAAATACTATGAAACTATTGAAATTGAGATTTATATATAATCTGAAAGCTGAATAAATAAGCTTTCCATTGATGTATGGTTTGTTAGGAAACCATTTGAAAATCTGGAATCTGAGGGTGCAAAAAAAAAAAAAAGTAAAATCACTTTTAATATGGTCTAATTTAAGTTCTAAGCAATGCATATTACTAATCAAAAATTAAGTTTTAATATATAATATATATATATATGGAAATGATCAAACAGATCTTTATGGAACATGATCTTTACATAATATCTTAACAATTTTTGGCAAAAAATTACCCATACAATGTATTTTTGGCTATTGCTACAAATATACCCCAATTAGTTTTGTGGTAAAGGGTCACATATTAATATACAATGTTTTGTAATTGCATTTGCATTTTATTAAATTTTAAAAAGTATTATTTAATAATAAAAAAATAATAGTTTAAAAAATGAATGACGTTTGGAAACACTCTGGCAGAGTGTCAGCTGTCAGTCATCGCGGCCCAGGGTATGGAGAAGTGCCCTGTCACAGTGACTTTGATGTGATGAGAGATGGAGGCGCTCAATTAAAAGCCTATCAACGTGTAAGTAAATCAACACCTATCAGCCTTGTCACTTCAAACAAACGTTTATTATACTGCTCCGCCCACCTCATTAATCTCGCACTGTTCGCCTGTCAAGACGAGGTCACAACCAAGGAACGCATAAGGCAAACTGGATAAGGAAACGGATCTCAAAACATTTGGTCTAACTTAAATGCGAGCTGACTCAAGAAACAGGATATTATGATTAGGATTTTTTTTTTATTACGTCCTCTAGGCTTGTAGTCATAATTATAAATCGCAACTGTAATGGTTTTTTATTTAAAAATAACAGACAATTATTTACTTTCATTATTTGTAATTCAACTTCTTTACTTGTTTTGTGTATCGCTCTGGTATTTTCTATTCGGTTCCTAAATAAAATGCTAAATCTTTTTGCTAAAAAAAGTATTGCGAAATAACAGCATGTCCATTAGCCAATGCTATGTGACTAAAACACATATATATATATATATATATTTATTTATTTATTTATTTATTTTAATTTTTTTTATACGATAAGTCATGGCAATGGATTTTAAATATATTTAATCGGAGGAGGCATATTCGTGTATCTTTACAGAAAAAAATGTTTTGGCAATATGATGTGCTAAAATGATCACTGCTGTCCTCACTGAAGTCTTTGGCCATTTTGCTTAGAGGTTGGCGATATAACTAAAACCTTCTATCACAGTAGAAGCAATTTTCTACCCCAATAACAATATATATGACAATATAGTAATCTGTATCTGAAAATGCATAAATAAAAATGAAAACACAAAGAAACTGTTTTATATAATGCAATTTTATTTAAACTGTGAATTGCTGCATTACTTTAAGTAAAAAAACAACCATACTGTTTACTGCAATATATTGTAAGTTTAACGTTTTTTTTCTCAGAACAGGTATTAACATACAGTATACCAGCTCTGTAAATGCTAAAAACAAACTTTTTCCTGTTCCTTTTCTTGACTATTTTTTTGACTTGACTGTTGACGAATTAACCGTCTCATTCGTATCACTTTTCCTATACCCAAACCAATTCCACACCACAAATGATGCACCTTTTTTCTTTACAATCTCCTCATTGTTGGTTTCATCACATGTAAGCGAACTCACCGCCGCTGCACCTCCTTCTTCCATTGTCGAAGTGAATGTGTATTGCGTGGTTACGTAACGTCCAACGTCACATGATTTCAATCGCGATTAAGACGATAGACCAAAATCTCTATCGGCTGACAAATTCCTACCGGTCAAACACGTCTACCGGTATATCGCCCACCCCTACTCCTTACAGAGCAAACTCGGGTTTGTTCGCATTTTACTTTTCTGGTCCTGTCTGGATTTGTCTCCCGTGCCCAATGACCTGGCCAAGTTTGAGCCTTATAAAAGGTTATTAGTTGCCAAGAGAGAGAGCGTACAAGCTTCTTCCACAAAGCCTGCCAGAAGGTTACACTGCCTGCGTGCTATAAATTACCCTCGACAGGCCGCTAGAACCGGGGAGCCGGAGGAGAGGAAGAGGGGAGGGAAGAGGGTGAAGAAGTGGGTGCAGTTTTCTTTTCAGTCCCCACTTGATGAATGAGCCTCAGAACAAGGCAGAGAATACATCATATCACCTTTAATAGGTACACATTTCCACCACCATAACTCAGCGTTTAAAAATAGAGAAAAGCGATGAAATACGGTGCCGTATATTCCAGCCGTGACACTTTTACGAGTCCTCCCTGCAGTATAAAGGCATTGATTGCTATTTCAAAGTGCCGTGTCAGGCCCAATACTGAGTACAACCAGCTGCTACACAGAGAGAGCGAGAGGTGGGGAAAGAGAGAGAGAATGAGTTATGACTGCTGAGATTTGGGTGATCTTTTCAGAGAGTCATCCGTAGCTGTAAATTTACAGTGTTTGTGCTCGGTGTTATTGAAACCAAACCCAGAGCTGCCTGTCAGTCATCCATTCTCGGAGCTGCTGGAGAGCATTCCTCTCCTGACAGAAACAGTCCCTCAGCGAAAGGTGAAGGAGAGCACAAATTACACATGAAACGACAAAAGGCTGGCGCTCGTGCTCTCTCTGTCTTCGTTTATGTCTCCCCCCGCCTTTTCTCTCTCTTTTTCTGTCTGTCTTCACACTCGCCTGTCTGAAGACTTGAAGACTAGAATGCGTCTAAATTAAATGCTTGTGACTTTACCCTGCATGCCTTTGTGCTCGGTTTTGGACCTTAAAAAGGTTGTATGCTCAAAAATTGATGTCCTGGTACACTCACCCTCATTCATTCCAAACCTGTATGAATTTCCATATTTTGTCTTTTTTTTATTGATATCACTGATATTCAGTGTTTTGTGTTCTTTAAGAAAAGTCATAAATGTTTAAATTACATGATAGTGGGCAAATTATGGTTATTTTTAACTTTTTTATTACATATTTTTATTTATACAGTAAAGAGCGATAATAAAGTGTGTGCCCTTCTCTCAAGGGCAACAAGGAGGTCATGACAGAAATGATGGAGAACTATGAAAAGGGTCCTTTCAAGTGTAAATAAATATTTTTTCCAACTTTTGCTTTTAAATCATAGGTCAAAGCACATGCCAAAATATAGATCTTGAATGTACGAAGATAGTTCTTCATTAATGGTCAAAAATGTATTTCATCAAAATTCAGTACATGCTCTTAAATGTGCAGAAATCTGCATTTCTGATTCCTGAATCAGTTCTACCAATCAATTTCTGTGTGCATTTTAGGTGGTGAAAAGGGACTGTTAAAATGTATTTGTCTTTGAATCATTCATTCAAGAGATTCATTCAAAAACACGGATACATCTAGTAATGAAACAAGTAACGCTTGAGTGAATCATTGAATTATTCTGTTTATAAATTCAGTGAGGTTTTGTTTCGTTTTCTAATGTTGTTTCTTCAGACGATATTAGGGATGTAGAATAAGGTCATGTAGAATAAGACATTAAAATGTGCTTAATAAATGGCTAATATTCTAGTAACATGCATGCTAATGAGTAACTTGTTAAGACACCCTAGAATAAAGTGTTACCCCATGTAGCCAGCTGATTTTTGTTCATGGTGTTCAACAGCAGTTAATAAACAAGTACACAGAGTAAACATGTTTTGTATCTAAATGTTTGACTTTGAATCGATAAACAGAACAAGATAAGAAAAATTTTAAACAATACTTGTGTTTAAGATATTCCTTTGATCAAATGCATGCAATCCCTAGGAAAACCCATGATCTTGGTGTTGCTAGTGCTGTACTCTACCGTCAGGAATGCTGGTTGAAATGTTTTAACCAGATGCCGGTAGCCATTTTTTTCCGTTCACCTCAATAGCATCCCTTCCTGTCTATATTTTAGAACTTGTAAGAGGCGTTTGACCTTCGTATGCTTAAAAAACTTGAGGTTTACAATATATGACCCCTCTTCCTTCCACAAACAGAGCTAAAGCTATCATTTGTGTCCATTAACATTTGTTAAACATGAGGGTCTTAACTGGCTCGTATTAAAGCAGTGATGAGAAAGACAGGATGCCTGTAATGTTATTCAGCAGTCTCCCTGCCCTTGCTTTTTATTACCTATGATATTTATACACTGTTTTAACCTCTGACTCTTTCCAGTGTGCGCCATAGTCTGTGCAAGCCTGTCAGATACATGCAGGGTGAATGTCTTCTGTTTCCAGCCCCTCTCCCTACAGTCTATTAAAATCTGCTCTGGACTTCTGCCATAGGCACATCATTTATCTCAGCGCTGGCCAAGAAGAATTATTGTTGTGTAAATCTCAAAGCCTTTTAGGAGATCAAAGTTCCAAAATATAAATCACATTTCTCTGTAGATATAAAACGCACACATGCTCTTGCACACATGCGGCAGGGGGGGGGAAACGCTCATTCGCCTTCCCCGTGTGTGGATACGAGGGAGGTTCTCCACCCAAATCTCTTCCCACAGGGTAGAGCGAAGACGGCCTATCCTCCTCCTTATCTCCCCTTCTCTCCTCTGTTCCACTCCTCCACCAATTCCCTCTTTTCTTTGCTCCACAGAGGATGCACTTAATCCTTTTCTCTTTGTTAACTTTAGCTTTCTCCGTTCTTTTTTTGAAGTCTCTATCCATATCTTCACCTACACCTACACCCCCATTCTTCTTCAATTCAAGGGAAAAATATTTTAACCTGATTTAAATCACGACGGAATATGATTGATTTCACTATCATGCATGTTTTATTTTTTTTTGGTAGACTAGGGCTCACTTGGTGGAAACAGGAAAGATTAAAGCGATAGTTAACACTAAAATTATACAATAATTCTAGGATTATTTACATATTATTCTATTATAATCTTTATTTTATATTTTATTTATTTTCATGAACATTTTATTTTTATCTAGAACCTTTTCTGTTAGTTGTAAAGGCAAGTATAAATCTTAGTTTTTCTGCTTTTTTCTATAAACAAACTTTTAGTATCAGTTAACCATAACAACACATATTTTTTCACACTGTGAAAAACAGCAATTGACACCATTGTTTTTTTTTATTTGGCAAACAACAACAGGCAGAGAGAAGGAACGACTTTTTGTGCTACTACAGTATCCCTTTAATGGAGTTCTGTTGCATGAACTACAGGAATGCTGTCTGTTATATCTTTTACCATTGTGTCACTATGATCAGTTGATGTCCCATCTAGGTGTAATGCCATCATAAATCTTCTGTGATCCATCTTAGATATATGGCTGCTATCTAAAAAGCAAATATCTTACTTGAATACAAAACACATGTTTGTTTTTTTTCCCCTCATACACATTGCTCACCCCCTGTGGTAGGATGTTTTATTTTTATGTATAAAATATGATGAGAATATTTAGGTGGCATGTTAAAATGATCCCACTTCGATGACAGGGCCTATATAGGGGCATTATTTTGACATCTCTCGTCTCTGCGATGAGTGTGTATGTGTTTGCGTGTGGCAGTGTTCTGATATGTGTTGATCTCAGTCTGCAGGCAGATTCTATCTACAAACACGGCTCGCATGTGGGAAGACTAAATGAAAAAAGGGGTTTGCCATTAAACTGCCAGGGATTATATACTGTGCGCTCTGTGATGTGCCAGCAAAACAGATTTGGTGGCATTGATTTGACAGAGAAAAGAGTGACAGAGAGAAGAGAGGGATTGGGGTGAGTGAGGGGTGGAGGGTTGATGGAAGGAGCATTTTTTTTTTTTTGGAGTTTCCTTTTTTCATCCTCTCAGACACTTTGTCATTGTGTACTCTGTGCTTAGAAGTAAGAAAGTAAATATCCTGGATTGACTGGGGCTGTCAGGACGGGTAATTTGCTGCATGTGTGGATTTAGTGAGATTTAAGTTACGTCTGTCTGGAGAAGTTCTCTGGGTCTTTGAGTGAATGCTTTAGATCAGAATGGATGATAGGAGGAGCCTGTGGAAGACAAGATAATGTCTGTGAGGAAGGACAGATCATATCCATGCACAGAGACTGCCATTGGAAATTTTTCCAGCAAGTAAAACCTCACCGTGTGTCTCTTGTCCAAGCGGTGCAACTTGGAACCTCTGCGCTTTCCATAATGTGGATTGGATTATATGCGCTCACTGGAAATATGCCATTCATATGGGGCTCATGATATTTTGACGGCATAGAAAAAAAAAACCAGGCGATGAATGACACTCCATATTCGTGCAATAAAAGAAACCTTCTCGTAAGCGCTGACTCAAAGCCAAATGCGATGACCGCAGCTTACTAGGTGGTATAGAATTTTACAGAGCCATAACAGCTTCATATCCGTTTCCTCACAGAGGTGGGATGTTATGTGTGAAGCAACCTTGAGTAACACCATTCTCCCCTTTAATGTTCTCTTGAAGCCAACTGTAGCATTGTGACAAAGTTTACACCTCATTGACAGGCTAATATCCTCATCCTGACACAGTGGGCGGCCGTCTATGGGAGTTTTAAAGGGAGCTGCTAAATGGGACGCCTTTGCTCATCAAAGTCAGCACACACATTTATAAAGCTGTGAATCCCAGCACTCGAGACCTTTGAAGAGAAGGTGTGGGTTTATAGCGGACAGCTGTTTCTCTAAAGAGCAGGAGCTGGCACTGCAGGGAGGTGAGGTATGAGCTGTTCGTGGGGTCACGTGTCTGCCGTGCGTGTGACGGAGAGCTGACGTTGACGTGTTAGACTAATGTGTGAACTCAAGGGGCAGAGGGCTATGGCATGAGTCAGAGTGAGTTTTTCTCCAGTCTATGCGAATGGGGTCAGGAGAGTGAGAGGTACAAAATGGAATATATGTGTCAAAGGGCTTTGAAAATAAATCACAACCTCCAAAACTGAACGTACTTCAGCTCATCTGGAGTCCAGACGATCGATATTATCTGGAAAAAAGGAAACCCATGCCGGCACTGAATGCTTCAGGAACTCTGGTTCACCTTGGCTTTCGCTTCTGAGTGACGGCAAAGCTTCTCCCATGATCAGCACTGTACCGAACATTTTATAAATCAGTATTTTCTCTTTAAAAAAATGTGATTTTCTATTTTTAATGAGTAAAATGTTTAACATTTAATTAGATTTATTTGATTGTTGTTGTTTTCTTTCATTTTGTTTTATTTTTGAATGAACATTCACAACTTTCACAACAAAAAAACCCTAAAGAAACTCAAAAATAAACGAACTGTAAACCTGGCTTGTTAAAATATGACAAATATCAACTCTTAGTGTCTCTTCCTGACCTCTGTTGTGTGTTTTTGACGTTGATAATTATTATAGTTAGGCAATTATGCATTTTTTGACAAGAGCTTGTTTTTTTTGTTAGTTGTGTAGGATTTGACATGTTTTCAGAGAATATGTGTCAGGTTGTTTATTCGTCTTTTATTCATTAAACAATTTATAAGCGTAAACAATTTTACTGAATAACAAGAATATAATATTCTCTGAAAACAAGCTGTTTTGCTTCTCATGTACACTTATGTTTATTGTACAGGAAATAGTTAGTAAAAGCTGTTTTGTAGTACACTAGGATAAGTCAGTGTAGTTTACATAGATCTAAAAACATATAGGCCCGGTTTCACAAACAGGGCTTAGCTTAAGCCAGGGCTAGGCATTAGTTTAATTAAGATATTTAAGCAACTTTTACAAAAATGCCTTATAAGGAAATATTACAGGTGTAGAGGTGTTTATACAAAAGCTCTTCTGCTTTTGAATAAAAAATAAAAAAGGTTATTTTGACTTGCTATCTCAGAATTGCCTGATACAACCTTGCACTTGTAAGTTATAAAGTATATAATATAAATGAGAAATTCTGAGAACACATCAGTCTTTTTTTAACTCCCAATTCTAAGAAAAAAGACAAGATTGTGAGATATAAAACCGGAAGTTTATATCCCACAGTTTAGAGTTTATTTCTCACAATTCTGAGAAATATAGTCCGAATTGTGAGTTTATATGGCAAAAAAAAGCCAAAACTTTGAGATAAAAAGTTGCAATTACAATAAAAAAAAATACATATTCAGTGTCGGAAACAAGCTTCCATAGAAAGGAGCTGAAAATGAGTGGAATGTGTAACCTGCATGTCTCGTATGAGCACCTCATGCTAACCATAGAGCTATAGTTTTGTTGGTAAATCATTCTTTACTTTGCCTTAAAGGGATGCTACAAGAGTGAAAGAATAAATATCACATTTGTCCCACTTAACATGCTACATATGAGCAAAGAGATTCGATTCTCTCTCGTGCTCTTTTTCTCTCGTTGTCTTTTTCTTTCCAGGGTGTCAGCCTTCAGATGTGAGAAGGAGAGAACAAAAGACACGGAGGATGAAGTGAAGAAAGTCCCCCTGTCCAATCATTCCCCCTGTCCAATCCTTACCTCTAGGGCACAAGTCTCCTCTATTCTCTCAGTCTTTTATTTATCGTTCCCTCTTCTCCACATTTTGAAATGATACGCTCTCCTTTTTTGTTCCGCTCATTTCTCCCAAGTCTAAAATTCATCTGTTTGAGCTGCCGGATCGAGTGTGCATGTGTCTTTGCTGTCGCGGTCGACAGAGGTCCTCAAGTTTCACAGGGGCCCGCCGGTCCCCCTCGGGTGACAGCATGATGTCAGCAGCCATGTCCTGAGCGCTTGTGTCAGTGACTGTCTATCATCCCAAGCACATCAATGTGCCGTGGCAGCCATTCGTCACATTGAGTTACCGCGCTTACTGTCGCCGCTCACAGCACAAACACTGACACTCAAGTTTCGCTTTTGACTGTCACCATGGTGATCGTGAAAAACACAATACGTGTTATGCAATGGCAAAGAGAGATCAGATACGCAGCTTAGGTCTATTTGTTGATCACCAAAGCCGCTGTACACCAGATTTTCTTAGCATATGTGTGCGAAACTATATGTGTGCGTTGTTTGTGATTGACAGTCCTACTGAGGCGAGGCCAGGTGGCGTCCTGTTGTAAATTTGCTTCTACCTTTCTCTACGCAGTCGTCCCTCCCAGCTACAACCTGTCATGCTTGACAGCACACACAAAGGAGGAGAAGAGAGAGAGAGGCAGGGGAATGAGGATTAAAAAGAAAGAGATAAAAAAAAAAACTTTAAAAAGATGAAATTAAAGAAAAGAAGATGATCTGACAGCAGCTTGTGAGAAGGTATTGTCTGATGGGGAAATGTATCTGTGAAAGGGAGGCTTTGATCACTAGAGGACACGCAAAGGGGGGAGAGCTTGTAAAACGGTGCTCTTCAGATGGCTCAGAGAGACTGCAGGAAAATTACTAGACCTGCAATTACAGGAGGGGAAACAACACTAGTGCTAATGACACTACAAAATAGATACTGGGAGGGTCAGTGACATGACAATCTCTTGTTTGGCTTTCTGATACTCTTTGTACTGGCACTTTATTGTAGACGTCCTCATAAAAGTTGTGTACAGGAACTAAACCAGAGATTTAATCTGTTTACACTACCATTCAGAAGTCTGACGTCGGTTAATTCTTTTTTTTTAGATTTTGAAAGAAGCAAGCGCGACCTTTTGATCAAAAGTGACAGGAAAGGCATTTGTAATGTTACAAAGGATTTCAATTTAATCTTGTATTTCTTGTCTTGTGTCATGCTTTGCAAAATAATACTGGGCAGTAGTGACTTTCTGTTTTCAACATAATAATAAACAGCAACTGTTAATAATAAGAAGAAATGTTTCAACAAAGACTTCTCACTTTATATTAGGTTGCCTTAAAGGTTTAGTTCACCCAACAATTAAACATGTCATTAACTACTCACCCTCATTTTGTTCCAAACCCATAAGACCTTTGGTTATCTTCGGAACACAAATTAAGATATTTTTGATGAAATCAGAGAGCCATCTGTCCCTCCATGGACAGCAATACAACTGATATGATCCAGATCCTGAAATGTAGCAAAAACACAGATACATAAAAGTTCATGTGACATATGTGGATTAACTTCACTTTTGCCATGCTACGAGAATACTTTTTTGTGCAAGTAAAACAAAAATAACATCATTTACTCTTCTCCCGTGACTTATGTCTTCCACCATTTTAGAGTATCTCAATGTGCCGCATATGCAAGCTTTAATGTATTTGACGCAATCAGCCTTGTTTACATCCGGGTGAAAGCACGCGCATGTGTAATCTGCAGCTGTTTATATCTAGAGGAAGGCGTGCATTTATGCAGTAATATTCTCTAAAATGGCGGGAGAATAGTTGAGTATACAATGTTGTTTTTGTTTTCTTTGTGCAAAAAAAACGTATTCTCGTAATACGTGCAAAACTGAAATTTATCCACTGATGTCACATGGACATTTTAACCACATTTATGAACATGGGATCATTTCAGTTGTATTGCTGTCTATGGAGGCTCACATGGCTCTCCGATATCATCAAAAATATCTTGATTTGTGTTCCAAAGATGAACAAAGGTCTTATGGGGTTGGAACAACATGAGGGTGAGTAATTAATGACAAATGTTAAATTTTTGGGTGAACTAACTCTGTAATTACTATGCACCTACATTTACGTTATTTTAATACTTTTAAAAAATAAAAATAAGATATAATAATATAAAATATAATATCATAATTTTTCATATTTGTAACAATATTTATACAGTTTTTATGTTCATATAAATGCTGGCTTATAGTGCATAAAATACTTCTTTTGAAAATATTATTGAAGTCTTTCTGGTCCCAAGCTTATGTACGTGTTTGGATGTGTAGGTGGCCAGAAGCATACGATTTTAGGGACCGACAGGAACAACAGTGGGTTGGTATGGAAGAACAGTTCCTGTTTTCCAGGGTTCTATTACCTGTTGCATTGTTTTGAATTGCAAGGCAGTCAATTCCACTTTCTGTCCTTGCCATTCACATTCCAATTTGACTTCCTGTGGTATGTGGCCAACTCTATTCAAATTCCAAGTAATGAATGGAAAGGTATTCGGGCCCTGAAAATGATTTGAGATGCTCTTCTCCATAATTTCTCTTGCACATCCCTGTCAATATAAGTGGCGAAAGACCAAAACTACAATTAAAAAGTGAGAAGCAAGAGCTCCAACAGAGAGAGAGAGAAATTTGTGTGGGTTTGTCTCTGGGAGCTGGGGGTGAAGGATGGTACAGAGAAACCGCTGATGGGTGAGGTCCGAGATAATCAGCCTTATTTAAGGATTTGAGGTGTGTGTGTGTGTGCTGAGGGTTGCTTCAGTGCCCTTCTATAGCTCTGTGGCACTTTGATAAGCAGAGCAGTTCGCTGCTGGTGGGGGAACTCACGAGGGAGCCTGTCTGATGAAGACCTGCCGCTGTCTGCGTGGGGTCTCTGACTGGAACATGGCCTTTGATGTCTCTCTCCTTTCTTTTTTCCCCCCTTTCTCTGTGTCTCTCATTCTTTCTTTTTCTTTAACCCCCTCTGGCTTAACACAAGAGCATTCAAGTGGCCAATGTTCCACTTGAGTGTACTTCTGTATTGACAAGTATCTGCTGAAGTGTGACCTGCCTCTCTGTTGTGTTAATTCAGGCTGAATTGCTTATGAGTTTGGCCTTTTTTAATGCCCTTTTCCTTTTTGGTGAACCCCTGTGGTTTTAATCTTTTCACGGATGGTTTAAACAATTTATGTTTGTATCGTAAATGTAGGTGTGTGTTTATGTTAATGTACACTTGTGAGAATGTGGTACGGAGTGCAAGGGAGAGTAGAGGAAATGGAAAAAGAGTCAAGCTGAGCTTTGTGTGTGTGTGTGTATGTGTGTCGACTCTGAAGGAGGTCAAACAGCACCTGTCAACAGCCTTGCTGCTTTAATGTGACATATTAATGTGACCTGCCAATGCCAATAAGTCACTACACATTGCACATGTGCGCATATTTATAAGCCTCCATAAATTCAAGTGGCTTGTGAAAAATTTAATCTCCTCTCATGCCCAGAATTGCTGAGTTGCTTCATAAAGCTTTGAGCAAAAATTTTTTTTCTACCTGTTGTAAAATTGTTGTTCAGATATATTCAGATACTTCAGTTATATCAAACGGTTCAATTAATTAAAGGTAAAAAACCTTCACTAATTTATCCTAGTCCTCTCCTACTTATTAATTAACCTCTCTGATCACTGTATTAATTATCAGATTATCTCAGTTATGTGCACATGATTCTCATAAATGAGAATTACTGGAATTTTAAGTCTACAAATGACCACAAATGATAATGCTTGTATTTCACTTTTTCTAATTTATTACCATTTTAATCATGAGTTATGTCGTCAGCATAACTTTTGAGTGAAAAGTCTCAGTCTCAACAATGGCACACACTTTGTGAAGTTCCTCATGTAATTGTTTAAAAGCTCAGTTGTCAAATTTCAAAACTGTTCTATGGTGTTTTTTGTTTCAATTGATATGTCAATTGGTATGTGGTATGTTCCTCACAGCGTTGTTTATATTTCTTTAAAAAAATTAAATACGTTGCTACCCTGTTAAAACCGGATAACTATTTAACTATTTCAAGTACATTTTATTGCTGCTGCTCTGTAGACTTACTATTGTGAGTTACTATTTACTATTACTATTATCTACTTACTACTTACTAAATAATCTAAGTAAACATTACATAATTATATCTAATTTCACATATAGATTTAAGTAAAATGGACCTTTCTAACTTTGATTTTAATATATCACCCAATTAAACCATGCTTTATGTTACAGACATCTAGTAAATGATACAATAAATACCATGTACACAATGATGGTATAAATGTGTCATTTTGAGTAGAAAGTGGACTCCAGATGTAACAAAATCACAAGTTAAGAGTGTAAATACCGCTTGAAAAACAGGAATAAAATCTACCTTGTTAATTATTCATACCCCAGTGCATGATGGGAACACCAGTATTTGAAAAGCTGAGTAGGTTTTACTTAATTTTTCAAGGTTAATATTCATGATTTAAATTCTACAAGCTTGAATTGAGTACCAATGCAGAATTTTTCAATTATTGCCTGAACTAACATTTTCATGTAGAAATGACATTTGTTTTTCTGTGCTATTTACTTTACCACAGAATCGTTTTTTTTTAATCAGGTTACAAAGTTTACATGATCAGTGTCACAAATGACTTCTTTGAGTATAAAGACCTTATAATCTTATGTTCCGTCTTGGTTTTCCATCAGAACTTTTGTTTAAAAATGGAAAAATGTTCTGCTGGTGTGATCTTGGATAGGGGCTCATAGCTCACCTCTGCTGTTTGATAATTCAGAACATATTCAGTGCACTTTATTCCCATAAATTTTCTATCACCAGAATAGGTAAAACTGGAAAAGGCAAGAACGTCAGATAGATTTGCAAGCTCAAGTTTGAAAAGAATACAGTTAGTCTGCTCTCTCCTAGTCTTTGTCTACGTAATTTTCTCTGCTCTCCTCAATCCTCTCCCCCTGAAGTGAACGAGCTGGATGCAGTTTGACAGATCGACAGGGTTCAACCTCTTGACAGAGTTTGAGCCTGAAGAGCTCAATGACTTCAGACATGCCCTTGAGCAGAGAGAGGTTACACAAACTGGCCCCTAACCACCAACGCTAATCACAAACTTACAGTCCTCTGCCATAATCAATGTCACACATGTGCTTTACTGCTGTTATCTGCCCTACATCAAAACAGAAACATAAATAAAAGAAATGCCTGAACCCCATGAGGGAGAGGTTCAAATGAACTCTGACAGTTCGACACACAATATGGCATCCGTAATGTGATTACGGCCGTATGGCACTTGCTGCCTACACTCACAGCTCTCTGAGGGAAAGTCTGGACTGGCAATTCCAAACATATTACCACAAAAAAGAGGTAAGAGGGCTTTTTAGCCACTTGAGTTTACGTTTGGATGTTTCATGCTTTAGGAAGCCTGCGGATGACGCTAATGTTGAATCAAAACATACGTGATCACTAACACATGTGGAAAGACCCGGAGAGGATGAGAGAGTTGATGACGCTAAGGTATATTATGAATCTTATGAAGTTAAAATGGATTGGTTCGTGGCTTAAGACTTTTTCAGATTTCCTGGCTTGCCCTGAAATTGGAGAGTTGTCAAAAAATGAAGGGCAAAATGGAAAAAAAGGGCAGTGAACTACGCCTGTCACACCTGAAATGGAAGGAAAGAGAGGAAAAATGGCTCTTGCTGTTAAGTCCAGCAGGACATCCAATAAAAATTCTTTAAAAGTCCACAGCTGACATTGAAAAATAGCAAAAGTATAAAGTGGGGCAGGGTAAATAAAGAGAGGGGTTATTATATTTGGCAGGACAGAACTGCATTTTGAAACAAGCTGACAGTAAGAAAGGGAGAGAAAGAAACAAAGAAAAGGACTGTGGCCATGTCATGAAACAGATTAGATGGTAATACCTCTGTACTTTGATATTAACATGGAACTGATTGATCATATATATACTGTATATTAGGGCTGTCAAACAATTAAAGTTTATGTTTACAAAGTGTACCTGTGTGTACTGTGTACATTCATTATGTGTATATAAATACACACCCATGCATGTACACATATATGTAATGTTGCATTTATATATTTAATATGTTTATATATAATATAAAATAATTATGTGAATATATATGTAAATACATGTCAATATTTTCATAATCTAACCTTTATGTGTGTATTTATGTCTATATACTAACACATATACTATGTAAACAATACTCATCTTTTTCATTTTAATTAACTTTCCAGTTATCTGTCTAAATTTTTCTGAAACACTGACAATTTAACACTCTTAAAATCCATTTTTCAGACTATACTCTAGATCGTTGTGATGCCTAAATTAATTTGCTAAATTTAAAATGATTATTTTTATGTTTTTTATCATTGTCAAAATAGAATTTAAATATAGCCATTTACCAGTTATCAGCCATAACTTAATATTGATGCATTCCTATAGCCTATTTACATATTAAACCACAGTCGAACTACACCGCTACTTTTTCTATCACTTGTAAATGAAAACAGCTGAGCTATTGTCATTTATTTCAAAAACTGTAGCCAAGTTAGTTTCTCATCGACCCTGTCCAGCAGTGGTTATCCTCTCATACCAATCTTTTTTTTGTGTGCTTTTGAGTCATATGCTAAATGAATAGTGATAGCACTGGTTTTAAGAAGAGAGGAATGAGTAATGTTTGCATGGCAGCCTTTGAACTGGGAGTGTGTTTTACAGCCCAAAAGGAAGGTATTATTCTGCCAAACAGAGCAAATCCTTTAGTCTTCAGAAATTATAGTTATTCTTCAACACATTTTTAAAATGTGTCAACAGCTCTGGAGATTGGGCTGCATTTGCCAGCGGTCTAGCTTTGCTAAGTTCTCCTCCTCCATTTCTTACCCAATAACATGTTAAATTCTCCACTAGCATGACCTGCTCCTCTCTCTCCCTCTCTCTGAACAGCCAAAGCTCACAAACCCAAAGTCCCTAATAAAAGAAAATGAATGCTATCCATCATTTTCTCTTTTCACATCCAACCCTGTTAAACACATGCTCGCACAAATTCTGGATCAGATGTTTGTTGTGGCAGAGGTGAGTGACAGGCTGAAATTGTGGCTTTATGACTTAAAAAATGTTCTTAAGGGGCGCTCACACTGACATCAATCTGTAGCAGCAAAGCGATGAAAAGTCAGGGAGTATTTGAGGTGATGCGATGTGGCGGTGTCACAAAGATGTCTGTGAGATAGGCTTTTGGAATAATACACGGTATAGCATCTGCTAAATGGATAAGTTTGTGTTAATGTGAGCTATTTCTTGGTTCTGGTTTGTGTGAAAGTACGTGTGGAAAACCAGAAATTATCAGCGTTTGCTGAGTTTGATTGTCCATTAGTATTTAATCTTGTCCATGATGCACTGGATGCACTGTAAAAGAATATTAATTTTGTCGCAATTGCTTCTGAGTTTTATTGTTATTTTTTTGTGATCATATTTTAACAGTAATGGTCAGTTGCCCATACAGGCAACACTATAGAGGAACAAGCAGAAGAAACTCCCTCTGTGAACAACAAAGGAGCGATCTGGCAACCTTAACCAATACAGTTGTTGAATGTGTGAATAGGGCGTTATTCAGGACAGTAATGGGCTTTTCACACGTGAAGCTGTTAACCCAGTATCATTCCTAATGATGCTTAATGCAATACTAGAATATTTTTGTGCTGTGTATCACATTTATATCACATTTACGTTTATTAGAAGACGCCTTCATCCAAAGCAACTTACAAATGAGGAGCAATTTGTCCTAATTTGTCATTCACACTCCACTACTGATTTCTTCATATTACACCGTACTTTTGAAAACCCTGCTTTATTGTTATTTGCATATTTAGGAGGTTAATAATATCATTGATTGTTTTTCTATCTGCATAAATGTTTCCATAGCATGTGAACACTTTCATGACTTTATTAAGCATATGACTATTTGACGAGGAAATATTTCTGATTGGTTTTCTGTAGTTAAACAGCTTGCTGTGAAATTTTAGACCGTATATACAGCTGTTCAAATGTTTTGGGTCAGCGTGATTTTTAATATGAAATCATATACTGTAATATTGCGAAATACTACTATAATTTAATGTGACAGTTTTCTGTTTTATTAGCCTATATTTTAAAATGTAATTTATTCCTGTGGTGGCAAAACTGCATTTTCAGCATAAATGTCTTTCCTGTCACATTTGATTAATTAAATCTGTTCTCGCTGAATAAAAGTGTTCATTTCTTTCAAATCGTACTAATTTTTGAATGGTAGTGCTTTTTTTGGCACAGTCATCCTCCGGAGCAGGGTTACATAACCCTAGATTAACTGCCTTATAAAAATTACAAACATAAAAACATTTCTTTACCCCGTTTTAAAGTAGCTTTAACCTTAGGTTAAGTGCAGTGTGAAAGACTAAGACAGACACAGGCACATTAACAGCTTCTGATGGGTCCATTCTCAAATAGTGGAAAGCAGTGAATGAAAATACACAATTAGAACCTGTTAATATCAGCTCCTGTTAGCCGCCAGCCTGGGGACGATGAGGCCTGAACAGAATGGGCAGTTCCTTCTTTAGCCATCTTAGTCATGAAGCGCATAGAGCTCTTCGAATGCCATTCATTTATGTCTGCCGTGCTCAGTGTCATATTTCCCTGTGCGTATGAACAACACAACATGTCATCCATGACATCACGTCTTTGTGGGTCGTGGCCTACTACATGTTTTATTCATATAGTGGAATAATGACTTTGTGTGTTAACCTGAGGTTGAGTTGTACTTGAATGTCTGAGATCTTTTGAAGAACAATAGAGGTGTGTTCTGGGGACAGGAAGGTTTCATAGCAGCAAACTAAAGGTGAAGTGAAGCATACTGTTCATGGCGTACGTGTGTATGCGAGTGTGTGTGGGCTTACCGCCTTGGCTGCAGGCCACCTCGTCAAAGTCACTTACTCAAACTCTTAGTGACGCGTGTAGCTCCAAGCACCTTGGCTTAAGTTACAGTTCCAGTAATAGAGAAGAAAGGCCTCATACTTGCTGTTTGGCATCGATCATAATATCTTAGTTGCACTTCATCTCTCTCCTCGTTCTCATTTCGAGGAGCTTGCTGCAAACACCTCCACCCCGTGCTTGACTGTTAAACTAAACAGACAGTTTGCTGACAGGCCTTCTACCGGTGAACTACAAGCTAACGCGGAAGAGTTATGAAAATATGCTGTCTGTCAGCTCTTATGCACTTTAAACCCTCTCTTTATGTGAAAGGAAGGATGCGTGTGCTGTTGTGTTTGCGCAGTTCAAAGCAAAAGCGAGAGTACCTCACCGGAGCATGTTTTGATCTTGAGCGATTCGCCCTTTGAATGACTTATTCATCGAAACTTACCACAGATCGTCCCGATGCGCTAATATAAATGCGTCTTTCACTTTCATTTTTAACTCACTATCTCCTTTTAATAGACTTCCTTCAGTTTTACAGCGCTGGTGAAATGAGAGCTGGTGACAAGGATGTCAACAGCAGTTTGTTTCGCGCTAGGCTGGAGAACAGTACCCTTCTCTGTTTCACCCCGGACCTCTTCCGCACCACACGTACGCCGACGGTAGACGGCATTACTGTCAGTCTCCTAAGCATTGTAGTGACGTGAGGAATCACCCCAGAGACACCTCCACATTCTCCGAACCTACCTTCACCTCACTGTCAGAATAAATAGGACATTAACGTGCCGTGACCATGCCAAAGCACCACGAGAGATGGGCCGTGGGGGTTTGAGGTAAAGGGGTTTGCGGAGGCGCTCTGCCACACAAGTCGCCAGCACGCTTTTGTATTGATAAGCTTTCATTCCAGCATATTCTCCCAAGCGCTGCTGGGATCAGCTCCACTGTTTCTGTACGTTTTGATTTACACAGCAAATATAACTCATTGGGTTAATGGATGGAATATTTTTCTCCTGCAGCAATCGGTCTTGACTTTAAATCCTCATCGGAGGTTAATCTATAGCTCTATCCCTCCCGTCTCTTCTAAGTCACTTATGGTAAATTATGGCGGTGCGTATGAAAAATCCCCAGCTAACCGTGATAAATCTTCAAGAACATCCCCCTTCGCTTGGAACAAAAAAAATGACCGCCTCATCTACGAATCCCTCCTGGAAGAAGAAAGACAACCTTCTGTAATAAATGTAAACGATGAAAGGAGGGGGAAAAAGTTTGCATGTGGCAGAGCCATTGATTTTTGTGATGAATTAGTTAGTGCGCTTTCAACTGTCAAGCTGTTAATTTATGAGTGTGCAAACTTCCAAGTGTTTGGCTTGGCCGTTTAGCTCTGCCTCCCCTCAGCTCTCTGAGGTGACTGTAAAATGAAATATGGAGGCAGCGTGTTACTGTTTTATTTATTTCACTGCCTGGAGCTCTCACACAGCTATTTGTTCAAATACTCCAGAGTGCCGTGGAGAGCTTGATTCCTGCTCACATTAATAAAGATAATATTTTGCAGACCGAGTATAATGGTTGAAATGTCACCTCTAACAACGCTCTCTCTCTCACTGACCGTAATTTAACAGCCGTCCTTTTTATTTGCTAGGGTTTTCTACCTGGTTTTAAGACTTTTTTCTCAGTGTTTGCACATATAAGGTTGTCCAAATGTCACCTGAAGTAATTTGGAAGTTTTAGTTGTCAAGGTGCTTTATGGCTTAAGGTATCATTTCTCTTCTGTCAATGCTCTCTTAAAGGGATAGATCACCCAAAACTGAAAATTTCGGCATCCTTTACTTACCCTTGTGTCATTTTAAACCTATGTTACCATCTTTCTTCTGTGGAACACAACGGAATTATGGGTATTTCACAGAATTTTCAGCCGTTTTTGGAAGAACGCCATGGGCCTTCATTGTATGGACCAGTGCTGTTATTGTTAACAAACATTATTACCATTTTTTTTACCAATATTAGTTGAAACTTAAAAAAATTGAAAAAAAAATGAAATATTTAAAAATAACATAAGTTTAAGAAATACTAAAATGACTAAAACTGATATGAAAACAAAAAGCAAATATGAAAACTAAAATAAATGTTAATGCAGCTAAATACTGTAATAGTATATAAACAATGATTGAAGTTGCAAAAATAAAGTGAAAAATCTAAAATTATAAAAATGAATGCCATTCAATATTTTAATAAATACTATAGTAGTATTTAATATTTGAATAAAAAATAATTATATTAAAATACTATAAATAATATAAAGTTATGGCTTTAGGTGTCTAAATGTATTATTTTATATATGTATATAGTATATATGTATATTATTAGTGTATATAAGTGTCTGTATAATCAAAATTTAAAGTGGATCAAAAGTTGTTCTGAAACCAAAACAATACTTGTTTTTTTTATCCACTTTAAATTTTGATTATACAGACACTTATATACACTAATAATATACATATTTACTATATACATATATAAAATAATACATTTAGACACCTAAAGCCATAACTTTATACTTTACTTAACTTTACTTCAAATGTTGACTATTGTATATATATAAAATTTTATTTATTTATATATTTACTTTTTCAAAATATGTTGTATCTTGTGTTTCACAGAAGTAAGAAATTTGTGCTTGGAACATCATTTTGTCTTGAGAGTAATTACACATTTTTTTTTTCTCCTCACTCAGTTTAGGTAAGTTCTCTTTAACTACTGCTTTATCTTTAGCAGACACAGTCCTTGTTCTCCCAAGAGTTCCTGTCCTACTAGAATAATAAAAGAGGGGTCATGCTCAGTGCCAACCTTTGGAGTAACAGAAGAAGAGAGAAGAAAAAGGTCAAAGGAAGGGGTTGATAAAATATGCTCACAGACCTTGCCACAGCAGAATATGTCCGAGATGAGCACAGAAAGAAGTCAGAACATGCTGTGACACTAACAGTTTTAGGCTTGGGATGAGCTCATCACGAGAGTAGAAGACCGACGGGGAGGAGGAAGAAGAAAGCAGAGGCGGAGGAGTGCATGGGGAGATCTAAGGGAAGCAGAAGTTGTATTTCAGCCACAACTGTCCCATGACCCTGGTGACCCTCACAGACCACAAGCTTCTGTGTATCAGTCTGACGGACGAATGGGGCGCTTGTCAGCAGGGGAGGGAGCCTCTCTCTCTGAGCTCAGGAGAGTCTGTGGCTGTGTGTGCATCTGCATCTGTGTGTGTATTTGGGCCTGTGTGTGTTCCTGAATTCCTGCAGAGTTCACGGTGAGGCCAGCCCCGTGGTGGAGTGTGCTGTGGGCTCATTAATTAAAGGCTGTGACAGTGGGACGGCAGGCTGTAATTGATGCCTCCTATGCAGCAGGGGGGACGCTCAGACACACACTGAAAGGGTCACTGTTTAGACAGGCAAAACACGCAGTCAGCCGTATGAAAATACATACACACAGATTCTCATACATACTAAACTAATACAGATACTAGTCCAGGATACACACCCACATGCAGTATGCTAGCTAAACTCTGTATACTTTGAATCAGCACACACTTTGGGTTTGGCAGTTTGAAAATGTGTGTGGCTCCCGTGACTCCAATTCCTTGTCAGTGAGGAATGAGAGATGACCTGTCAATAGTGAGGACAGACTGCCTCTTGTCAGGGTCCTCAGAGTTCCTGCTGGGCGTCCTTTGATCTGCCTGATGAATAATGAATAACAACTGACAGGCCGGGTCAGACACACAACCCTCTGAGAGCGCTTTGAGTGTGTGTGAACTTCTCAGTGGGAGGGGGTTCACTTTCTCCCTTCTTAGTATGATTGGCCCCTCTCATGCTTTTCCAGTGTGTGTGTGTGTGTGTGATCCTGTTGCATTACCAAGCAGTGTTGGAGGTGTGTGAGGAGACAGGTATGATTGAGTAGGCATGATAGAAGGGTCATTCAGAGGTCATCTCCACGGTTCGGTTGTCACTCTGAACACACACACCCACACACAGATTATGTTCATAATATCAGCGGCACTTTCAAACGTTAGCTTGGATTTTGTTGTTGGGTTGAATATACTCTACAAGGTTGGTATTTACACAAACGCTTGAAAAAGTTTTGTCTGTTTGCTTTCCTAGTTTCTATATAAAATTCTCTAATACAGGGTTTCTCAAACTTGAATTCACAAATTTCAGGCAGTTCTTGAGTGACTGAAAAAATGTAATTAAATCTTAAAGAAAGTCTAGAAGTAAATCGTATAGAAATAAAACCAGAGAACCATGAACATGCAAATATGTTAATAAATTAAAAAATATAAATCTCAGAGGGGTACTTCAAGTAAATCTTCTATGTCAAGCAGAATTGGGTTGGCTGACAAATATGTTTGGGAATGCTTTCTGTATTTATTGAAATGCACATTATCTATGTTGTCAATGGCTGTTAATGTATGTCTGTGGATCCATTGATTCATCTGTCATCAATCTATCTATCATTGTGTGCCATTCAGTGTAGGATTAGACATGCCTTTTGAAGAGGATGCAGAAGTGCAAATTGAATTATAACGGGGTAAAAAATGTAATGAAATTCCAAGAAATTAGTAACTAGGTATAAACTAGACCTTTACCTTATTTTTAACTAAATAAGTTATATTATTAGCTTGACAAATCCTTTAAAAAATATATATTTTAAAAAGCCTGCAAGGTTCAAGAATTTATAAGCTAAACTAATAGTTTAAATTCTATATACATTTGTATGTAATTAATCTATTTCATCATATTTGAGTAATTGACTTTTGAGAAAATATTTCCTGGGTTAAACTTCCTTGAATTGCAGAAAATTCTGACGTAAATTCTACTTCCTGGAATTCCAGTTCATATTCCTGTGGGGTGTAACTAATTCATTTCAAACACTCATGAACTGAATCACTCTCATGTTGTTACAAACCAATAAAAAAATAGCGTTAACTCAGGGTTTTTCCCAACTTCTCGCCCAATTAAAATGTTTCTGAACCATTTCCTAGTGCCTAAAGGTGGAGTTAGTGTTTTCTTAACATGTGCTTGAATAAAGATAGTTTTTTTTAGTTTTATTATTATTTTTTATAAATTCGTTGGGTAATTTTTGAGCATTTTCACTGCTCCCACTATATAAAAAAATTATCTTCATTTTTAAACAATGTATTTTTATTCTTGCAGGAAATATTTATGTTTTTCAGAGATAACATTTCATCAGTTCAATTCAATTTTGTTCTCATGAACTGAAAGGGAACCAATTATTCTATTCTGGATTTTGCCCAACCCTGCTGTCTTTATCTAATATTGTTCTAATGAAGCATGTGCACACACACACACACAAACACACACTCTCAGTGAGCCAGAAAGTGTCTTTTAAGAAGAATTAAAAGTGAAAGGTGAGAATGACGGGCAGGTGTGGAGGTCCGGGGCAGGCTCTGGTCATGACCACTGCTGGAGGACTTTAGAGGTCAACGACAGGGCTACAGAAAGAGAGAGAGACTGGGGTGAGAGCCCTGGATCCTGGTTCCTGTTTGTTAGTTTAGACCCTGCTGTCACACACACGCACACACACACACATAAATGCTTGTATGCCCCTGGGCCAAACTCCCCAGTTCACGTAGGAGTCAAGAGGCTGAGGAACAGGAGAATGTGGTTTCAGCTGCTTAAAGCCATCAGTGAAGTTTCAGTCTATTAGGCTCGGAAATCACATTTGCAACAGGTCTGGTTGTAGTTAGCCAGGGCCCCACTTTAGAGTCATGCGCATGTGTGCGTGCACGCCGCTTGTTAATTTGTCTTCTAAGATCTAGTGTACTCATCAAGACTGCGCTGAGATCACTTTATCTCTGGGATTTGCAGCGCGGCGCGTTTGGTCCTCACCCCAAGCCCTGTTAAAGTCTGAGATCACACACTCTGTCAAACACTCACGCTGTCAGACACACCCTGCATGACACTTTGACAGATTGAGACATGAAGAGACTTTTTTTTTTAAATACTACCTGTTGATGATGGGGTGAGGTCAATGAATGAGTGACTGGGATCAGCCTTTAATCTAGTAGTTACTCATTTCCTTTATCTGATGACATTATCATTGAATGGGGTGTGGAAGATCATTTTGGTAAATTCTTTTCATAACACTTGATGAAACTCCCCGCTTAATAGTGCTTTTAGAACACATTTTTATGGCATGTTAACTAGACTTACTGTCAATGTCAAACTTTACGGAAACCGCTTTGTGAAAACATCATAAATATGGTGCAAGGCAGAAAGTTGGCATGAGATATGACTTTCAGACAGATGAATTCAGATTTCCTTGGAAGGTTTGAAAAATGGCATCAGGTTCAGGATTTTTCCCCTCCTCTCACCCAATTATATTATATACTTTAAAAAGCATCTTCTGGCACGTTCTGAGGTTAAGGTGTTTTTAATACATATTACTCTGCGGTCACTCAGCAACAATAAGGATTTTTTTTCTGCTAGGAGTTTGGGTCCTTAAACTTTTTTTACTTGCCCTGCCACCACTTTCACTGGTCCTACTATAAATAAAATAATAATAATGATAATAATGTTATTTTCCTTAGCAATTTATTTGTATAATATGTGCATATATTATATATTTATTTATTTATTGGTGTTGTTTTCCCTTAGATTGTTTTTCTCTTTCCCTTTTATGTAGAACATAAAAAATACTTTTTTCTATTTATTTAATTGTTGTTAATTATCTCTTAATTTTCTTTAATTATTTTAATAAAAAAAAATATTTCCAAAAAAGGAAGAATTTACTTTATAAATTCATAAAAACACTTATAGGAAATTATTGGATATTACATTTCCAGGTTATAATTTTCATCCCATTTATACTGATGCTTTCAAAAGTATCACTTCTTTTGTTTGTATTTGTATTTTTTTGCACATTTGATATTTTTATCTGTTAGCTAGATAGATTACAAAAGCTTTGCAAATGTTTATTAAATTAAATATTTTGTTTTAAAATGCATATTTAAGTTCAACGCATGATTTTGGCCTTTGGCGATTTACATGGAAAAATATTAAGAACACATTTTTGAGAGTTTGTGCATAATTTCAATGATCTTTCTGAGTCACAATCAGCCCTATATATGAGTGACTGCAGGAAAGGAAGGTGCTGTTGATGTTTAAGCAGACAGGCCAAGCAGCAGTCTGCACACACACACACACACACACACACACACACTACTGAACTCTTCATTCCTCAGTGTAAATACAATCGCCCTCATATCCCCCTCTATAGAGTTTACGGGAAAGACAGCGCCAGTAGAGAAGTGTCCAAACAACATGAGTTATCACCCCGCGGACACTCAGAGGCGCAAGGAGAGGAGACGCTAAGCAAACACGGCCAAAAATAAAAGACAAACAGGAATAAATCTAACACTGTGAACCTTCAAGGAAGGAGAAAGGAGAAGGAACAAGTGATTTATTGGCGTATTGGTATAGAATTTACAGAGAGAGCAATGCGAGATCGTTTTGCACGTTTCCCCTGTTTAACCCCGACTGCTGACAGCGATCCTCCATGTCCTGTACACCTACAAACAAAAGAGATCAGGACCCGCTCTCACGTCACCGGAGCCATGCCAGACACAGATAACACCGACGTCAACCCGAGTGTGTGTGCATGTGTGTGTGTGTGTGCGCACACTTTAAGTGCAGTAATGGAAGCCGAGGAGGAACGGTGTTATGTGGTGCAGCTTGGCAGGCCCGAGGTTGTACTGTGTCAAAGTGATGTAATAATAGTTACCAAGCGATGAAAGAAGTCTGCGTCTCATTTTCTACATGGAGCTAAAGGAAGAGAGAGACACGGAGGGTTCGCTTTGGGTCTGTGTGAGCAATATGTGAGTGTTGAGAGAGCAAGGGAAAAGAGGAACGAGAGAGAGAGAAGAAGAAGAAAGAAAAAAAGAGTAAGTGAGCCAAAAGCTCAAGATTTGACGTGGGCGTTTTTCTGACAGCTATAATTCTCCAGCCTACAGAATTTCATCAACACGAGTTGTGTTAAAGCTCAGCCCGAGGGCCTCAGCCCTTTCAAGTCCCCCGCACTGACAGGTAGATTTATTAGTCCTGAAATTTGTACGGATCACACGTCACTCATGGCAAACTGTCAGAGTGTCAGAGCAACGCGTCCCTCCGGGCCCGGCGCCATCACGCTCTGCTCTAGCAGCGACACACACACACACAGAGGCCAAAGCACGGCCCTCAAAGACTCTGTTCAACTTAGCACTTCTTGTTCACATCTAAATACACAGTTTATACACTGTGGCTACGTACTGTATGATTTTTCTTACATAGTTTGGGATCAGCCACAGTCGTTTCTGATTGCTTCCAGTCTGTTTGCGCTCACTGTAAATGTTTTGATCCTAATGGTAAATTAGACGTAATTATAAATACTCCTGTGAAATCTGTGGTCTGCAAGCGACGGAGGAGGATTATTAGGTACGGGGTGATGAGCGAAGGAGGAAGAGAGGTGATGGAAACGAGAGGAAAGTGCCTGTGAACTGCAGGACGTGCAGCATAGCCAGGAAATTTACTCTGGACCTCAATATGACAGGTCACACATTAGAGCCGAAAGAGCCTGATTTAACTTAAAACGAGTAAGGGGGAGAGAATGAGAGAAAGATTGGCATGTTCTTTTGGCTGCTGCGTAGAAACTTCCTTCACCCGAACATCTGGTTCCTATATTTCAGAGTTAATTAGTCATATTGGGGTTGTCTGAAGATAAATTTATCATCGAGAAAAAACACAAACAATTTGAAAAATGAAAGGAAGTGCGGTGACACACGGCTGACGTTAAAATAAATCATTTCAGTGTGATTAAAAACTTACAGGGTTGATGATAGAGTGAGTGAGAGAGAGCGAGACATGATGGGATTTATGGTCCCTTCATCTCAAGTAAAGCCCCATCTGTATTTCTTAATTATCGGTTCTGCTTTCTCTCTTCTTTTTGGCTCTTTTTCTGTCCTCGCTCTTCCTGACTTTTCCTACGTATCTGTTTGCATCGATTTATAGTTTCATCTTTTGTGTGTTGACTTGACTCATTCATGGCATTCAGATTTAACGGCTGATTGGGAATGACAGTTGGGCAGTATGGTGCCGTTACTGTAAAAATAAGACGTTGGTGAATTTTGGTCACTTATGTTTTAGCTGTGTTTCAAGCCTTTATGACAAACCAAAAGCAATGTTAATTTGTGTCTCAAGGGGCCTGTGAGATGGACAGAGTGAGGAAAGACAGAAGAAGGGAGGAGAGAATATGTCTGTCAGACTGTCTGTTAAGGGAAGAGGCATAATTACACTCTCAGCAGTGAAGCAAACACACACACTCACACACTCTCTGACAGTTTCATTAAAATCTGTCTTCAGCCCTCTTCTCTAGGAAACTGAGGGCTGAGATCCAGAGGAAGAGAGAGAGAGAGCACAGAATGAAAGAAGCAAAAGTAGAAAAAAAAGAGAAAGTTTTAATCACTCTTTCTGTTCACACATGAAACCACTTTACATGCTTTTTCATTATCGAGACAGATCAACACATCCCAGTCATTACAATACAAAAAAACCTTTGTCATCCAGAAAATGGTAAAAATGAGCTATCATTTATTTGTTCAATCTATTTGAAATACTAGTAAACTTTCTGAAATTTTGTTACTTTTTGTGACCTCATTTAGGGTCATGAAAATGCATGCAAAGTTTCCCCTTGCTGATGTTTTGTATTTGTAAAGTTTTATATGTTTGTGACGTTCGTGGGTCAATTTGACCCCCATAGGCATCAGTTCAAAAGCAACTGAAATGCAAAGAAAATAACACATTTTTTTATTGTGTGTCAGAGCTCAACTCTAGTCCTGAAGTGCGTTCTATTGTCAGTGTCTTGATGAGTTTAACAACTATTTAATTTCAAATTTGTGAAGCTCAAACAGTTTAGCCTTTCAACTGTAAGTCCCACTTTTGAGCATAGACATAAAATGACTTTATCTCAAAATATTTAACTAAAAAGATTAACCTTGTTTGAGATAAAAAAAAAAATTGTGGATGCAGAACCAAACTTTTCCACTGGGTGATATACAGGGACTCTTGAAATCCGTTTATTGTTTGAGTGTTATGAACCATATTTTATATTCAGAAATATTTTGGGAAGTAACTTGAATATTTGATTTGAATTCTAAATCTCTTGAATCTCTAAAACACATAAAAACATATGTACATATAGAATAAAAGTGTGTTTGGCACCATATCATAAATGGAGAGTATACCGCTATTTATTCATTGCTCTGTAATTTTTTCAAAAACAGTGACCAAATATGAAAACTAGAGTCTGAGAAATGATATATAGTTTGTCAAGATTAGGTTTAGACAAAGATATTATCATTAAACAATGTGCAATCACAAACACTTTACAGGCGTGAAGAGTGGTAGTCAAAAATAGTGGTTAAAAACATTTTTATAAATCATAAATTCAAATATTAATTCTTTGAAATGCGTTAAAAGTACTGATATTAAAGTTTTTTGATTGAACTTGATTGTATTTTTTTGTAAAATTACATTGAATCCAATTAGGGTCAGTTTGACCCTGTCTGTACAGGAAGTGACCTGATTTCGAACAGTACATGAGAGTTAAAGTGAAAAATTCTGTCTATACAGTGGAAGTCAACAGGAACCTAAACTGTTTGTCCAGCAATACCTTCTTTTGTGAACAAACAAAGGTTTGAAATGACACAAGAGTAAATGATCACAAGATTTTCATTTTTGGGTAAATTATCCCTTTAATGTAACATAAAGATCAGTAGTTCGATAAATACTTTGGAAGTCAGTTTCTATAAACCTCAGTTTTTGAGAAAAAGGATGATTCAACACTTTTAATAAAACATCGCCCAGTAGGCCTTGATGGATATTTTATTTTATTTTATTTTATTTCTATAATCTTGATATAAGTCTTGATATTCAGTAGAGTGTATAATAGTGGACATCCGGTGAGTAGCTATTACATGCAAGTAAAACAAACTGTCTCACTCGCTCTCTGATCTGCCCCAGTGACTTCTTATGGAAAATATTATGCCATTAGTGCCAAAATCTGGTTATAGTGGCAAAGGCCATCGTATCAAAGGAATTGACGTCTTTTTCTTTCATCATGTTTCCCATAAACTTGCAGTGATAGTCTTGATAAGCAAGTGTTTTGAGTTTCTGTGGTTGTGTTGTCAAGCTGCCATGATGAAATGCCCCATGGGTAAAGAGTGTGTGTTTGATATGATCGTGTTTGACATCGCGGTGTGACACTCCGCACATTAGTTTGACAAAGCCAGACACTTTAGCTATTCTGTGACACTTGAGTGTGTATGTTTACTGTCTATTTCTCCAGGAGACTGTTTGAGGGTTCAGAATGAATGTAAGTGTTTTTATGAAGCAGACCATTAATAATAGGATAATACGAACAGATAAGAGAAAACTGTCTCGTAAACAGAACTGTTGTCTCGACTGGCGTCAGAGCAATTATATTAGATTGATGCTGCAGGGATTGTAGCTAATTTATAGTGTTACAGTGAGAGTGGGTGTGTGTGACAGAGAACGCACTATTCTTCACAGAGAAACCAGCTTTTTGAGGTCAAGCCTTTAGATATTTCATACACATTTGAACACATGTGCAAACACACATACTTCTCCACACAGCGGTTTGGTTAGGTTTTGCTTTTCTGGAGAAATTTTTGAAATATCGTCCCTACAGCCATAGCAAAACCTGCCCACACACACAGATTTTGAATTGTGTATATATCAGAAGCATATTAATGCATATTCAGCTTGTGCGAAACACTGGTACTTGGACGTTAGCTAATCAAAACAGAGGTCACTTATATACAGCTGTCTTAAAGGTACAGTAGCAAAAACAGAGAGGACTGAAAATAGTTATGTACCGCACTTTTTTATTTTATTCTGTTAGCATGCAGCACAACAATACAAGAGTAAACCAGAAGTTTTGTGGTCACAGAAAAAAGCTGAATGTATGTGTTGACTTCAGGTTGAAATGAAAATGCTAAACCCATGTGGAGTGTCTTAGCAGCTAATGCTAATGTCAACCGGTGAGGACTGAAATCTCAGCCTCTTGAAAAAAGGGCTAATGCCTACTAACAGTTACAGATGATTCTGTGTGGTTTCTCTGATTGATTTACTTTTAAGTCGTCAGAATGGAATAACTCTTATTGTTAGACAACCTTTAGAGTAGACAAACTTAAGACTCCATTCTTCTCTCTGAGGGAATCCAGCTTGAAATATTAGACCTTCGCTCCTGTTTTTTTTTCTCTGTTCTTTTTGTCTTCTGCTCTCTCCTCCCGTCTCTGCTGAAGGATAATTTACTGCATCTTCAGCTGTTGGAATGTATTTGTAGTTGTGTATAATGGAGGTCATCTATCCTGCCTGTCAGCAGCGGGAAACACTTTTCTGACCGCAGCAGGGAGAGCTATGTGACGTTCAGATCGTTTAGATCAGGGGAACTGTTTCTTTGGCCAAAAAAAGTTTGCGTGTGTGTGTGTTTTGGAGACGGGTGGGACTTTGTGGGTGTCAGAGTTTGAAAGACTGATTCTGTGAGGCAGGCTGTTTTCTGAATGAGTGCACTTCACACTCTACATGACCTTTACACTACAAAGATTCAGTGTTACTTCTTAGGAATTAATGCTTAGTTGATACTTGTAAGAGTGAATGCCATCCTTTTAAACACCACATTCTGTTCAGCATACTTTTTTTTTATGTGTTTGAAAGAAGTCTCTGTATGCTCACATAGGGTGCATTTATTTGGTAAAAATACAGAAGAAATGTAAATAAATTGCCATTAATCCAGTCTTCAGATCTAATATTATTAAAATGAAATTAGAATATTGACATTAGAAAAGCATTTTTTATTATCATCAATGGTAAAAACAGTTTTTATAAAAAAAAAGAATCTAAACCTTTTGAATGGTGATGCACCTTAAAACCTCTAAACTGTATTTTCAGTTCAAGTTTCATGCAATACAGATACAGTTTTGATAAAATACATAGCCACTGTATTTTGCGCATGGCAGAAAATCTCCACACATTTCAAATTCAACATGGCCACTAATGCTGTCTGTTACTCATTAGAAATGTCAGCTCGACCTTTGTCAGTATTGCTTACAAATTAATTGGATTCATTTGCATAAATTTCAATAATTAAATCTTTCTGTTGCTTGTAGTATCACTCCGTATTCCCTATACAGCATGCAGGGTGAATTAAGTACATGAAACAGATCATGTGTTTTGTGTTGCATGCAGTGTATAGCGCAAGTCTCTATATTTGAACAAGAACAGTTGGATGAGATAATATTATAAAAGCCACTTTACCACTGTGTTCTCAGACCTATAGTTCCATATGTTTAAATGCTTGAAACAGTTGAGACAAAGTGATTGACTTATTGATATATATATGATTGAGAAATGATTGTGTTTGTCACTGCATAATTCACATTCTTCTATGCACATTATATCATAGATGAATGACTTCACTATTATGATAAATTGTGGGTCGATAGTGAGAATTTCCACAAATAAGCTTTCCATGCCACACAAAATGTCTTTATGATTTTTGGCATAAAAGAAAAATAATTTGACTTTTTGCTACAAATAAACCTGTGCTCCTTATGACTGGTTTTGTGGTCCATGGTCACAAATATGGAAAATAGTAATAAATTATAGTAGGTGTATCCAAACCAACTTCTTTATATTTGTCAAATTATTTCACCTTTCATTTATCGATACTGATCAAATTAAATTGAAGTATTGCTATATTCATTATTGGAGAAAGGACACAACTTTTTCCCTGTGTAATCTCAATGTGTGATGACCCACCTTGATCAGGGATACATGAACTTCTCTTGCATTCACTCGTACCACATAGCTCCACAGTACACGGTAAAGGGACGTCTGGAAATGAGTACATTTCTTCTACTTCTCCTTTTTTTTTTGGTGGAGGAAACAAAATGTCAGAGACTAACGGCTTTGAAAGATTCCAGTGCTGTGAAAAGTCAGCCTGAAGAAAGTGTGTCATTTATCATGGGAGAGAGAGTGAGTGAGAGAGAGACAGAGAGGATAAACACAACATTCACAGTGGACGACTCTTCCCATACATGGTCAGGCTCTCCAAAACACCTGTTAGCATAACTTTAGTCTATCCAGCACCTGCATCCCCTCAGTCACTCCCTGTGGAGGAGACAATCTGATGTACACACTGAACAATAAACACCACACAACACCTTTTAAGGACATGTTTTTTGCTTATCGGTCTTGTTTCTAAAGTGCATAATTAACAGTAAAATTTGAAGTGGGTTACACTGCGTATGAGTTTAAACAGTTTCTCCTGGTTCAAGTGTATAATGAGATTCGTTTTTGATGAGAAAAAAAAATGTAGGGGAGGGTTTCATTCCATAGGTAATGGATCGGTTGGATTGGATTGTGAGCATTCCCTGTTATAATGTAACCTTTTTATGTATATATGAAGAGGTAATTAGCAAAAAACGAGAAATGCCCCTTTTAAAAAATGAGCTGATTTCTGTGCATTATTCTTCACATATAACACGATCTGAACTCTAAACACCTTTTTTCCCCAAAAAGCCTGTATTGTCCAAGATGACAAGCACCCTTGCTGTTTTCGAACAGACACAATGAATCAATTTGAGCAGATCAGCACGGTATGTTCAGGTCAGGTGACAGGGCTATTTTTATCTTTGAAGAAATGCATTAGCTGAGAGGTGTTTCGTCAAAGCTAACTAAAAGTGATCGAGGATTGACAATTTCGAAAACTTGAGGAACCTGTGATATCTTCTTCAGGGCGTGAAAGGAAAATATAAGCTGAAATGTTTAAAAAAAAAAAAAATTTATGCTAAAACATGAAATGTGGAGTTATCTGCTTTTGCCAAAAAATGACTGTTAAAGTGATCTGCTTTTGCACATTTTTTTGTTGTTGAACAAAACATACTCTCAGTGAAATTTAGTTTAGTAAATTATGTGTTTGTTTAAGTTAATAATACTTAATCAAAACAGCCCAACTGCAGTTTGATATTACTTGGAATGGAGAGAGAAAGAGAGAGAGCTTCATTACAAGTCTGTTTTCGACTCTGTCAGCCATTCTGCTTTTCTGCATGGGTAAAATTTGGATCATACACGGCCCCCTGCCCCCTCTCAGTAAGGCCGTTGTAGGGGGTAGGATTAACGAGTGATTAATTGATGTCATGGCTGCGGATAGACAGTAAAAAGCACTGGGGTCCTGGAGGCTGTGTCAGTGTGACTCATTAATGGCCTTGCTGGCCTGGCCTGAGCTCTGTATTACATTAGAGCTGGTGAGTGAGTGAGGGAGAGAGAATGACAAAACTAATTACAGTGATGTAGTGGCTTTGTTGCACGCTGCTGCACATAGCCGCCAAATGTTGCAACCACTCACACATGAAAGCCCCCCCCCCAAAAAAAGTGAGTGTATTTTATTCACATAAACCAGACTTTTAAAAACAGCACACTTCAGCTCTCTCACACATGTGCTGTGCGTAATGCAGATGGATTGGTTGTACAGTCACAGGCTGTGATGACACAGGCGTTATATCTTTCTTTTGTGGCCAGATGTTCAATCTGTCTTAGGGTACGGCAGGATCTTTGCACTCCGACATGGCCTATTCATTAGGCAAAAATCAGACGGTAGGATCTGTAACAAAGAAGAGACAAAAAAAGAATGAGAAAAAGCATCAGGAATGGGTAAGAACTTCTCCAAATTGGTCACATCTGCTGGAGCGTGATTCTGGATCACTGACTTCAAGTAATGAGTTGCACTAATGTTAGTAAACACTTTGCTTTGACTTACCAGGATCAGAGGTTTAACAGAAGTACAAACAACACAAAAGTATGCTTATTAACTATTTTATTTTTAATTACTCATATGTGTAGTTTTTTGCTCAAAAAGGGTTTACAGGTCCAAACCTGTGTTTAAAGTTAGCTAAATTAATTGTTTGGTATTGGAGTAATTAAATAATAATCAGTATTGTTCACCCCCAATTAGTTTTTGTCATTATTACTCACCTTGGCAGTTTTTCCAAACCTGTATGTTTTTTTCTGTTGAACATAAATGGAGACATATTGGAAAATGCCAAACTGGTCTTCAATGACTTCCATAGTATTGAAAAAAATATAACGTAAGGCACTTGTGAAAAAAACAGTTGGGTTACTCAAATTTTTCTTTTGTGTTCAGAAATTGATACAGGTTTGGAACATTTTGATACTGAGTAAATGACGACTCTGTATTCATTTGAAAAAGAAAAACAATGTAAGGTGGAAACTTTTATTATTCATCGGTTGTTGATTGAATGGAGACAGACCTGAATGTGAGCTTTCAGGGTTTAAGTGGACTAAACAATTAGAGCCTGGCAAACATCCCCAGAGAGAAGTCTATCATTGCATGGATGAAACTTTACATTTCATGCTTACTTCAATAATTTATTCTAAACCCATAAGCTAAGCATTCTATATGTACAACAAACAAAACATTATGGAGATATCTGGGTGAGCTCTTTTAACTTGGCCTGGTTAGCAATCATTGGCAATGTCCTAGCAATCACAAAGTAATGCCTTGCACTTACAATAAGTGCAGACTGCATAGCAACATTCTGTTTGCTTACTAAACACCCTAGAACTGTGCACATGCAGGCAGCACGCTTCAGTATTTTTCATGTATAAAAATTGCGCTTGGATTAAATGCACAAATTGTTTGAAACTAGATCACACCCAGTAGATGAATGAAGGACAAAAACAGACATCCAATGCTGAAGGGAGTTTGGCTCTGCTTCTGACCCATAGTAAAACTCCAACCAAGTACGGGGGTGAGATTCTGTCACTGTTTCTAATGTGTCGTGATGATGATCATAGGCCCCAGATGTGGCCTACTATGACTACAGCTAAAGCCTGCAGAGAGACGCTGTGAAAGAGGGCTAGGATGTAGAGGTCAGCATGTAGAGAGGGTCAGGAGGCAGACCTTGAGCAGTAGGTTAATCACAATGCTCATAGCAGAAAGCCAGCATCACCAATAGCATTTAGCCCTTATGTCTCTCTAGCATTACACCTCTGTGTTTGCTCATAGACACAGTGTCACCTCTGACATTGTGAGGATATTTTTCCAGCCCATCCTCCTTGTGTTTGTGAACAGCTGTGGACTTCAAGTCAAGCATTGTTCTTTATTAGGTTAATAACACTGCCTCAAGAACTGGGTCATCAACAATGATCACTCATGGTATCACACATTCCCTGTTATTTCTCTCTAATTAAAATATGTAGAAGTGATAACTGCTTGGGAATCAGATTTAGTATTGTTTTCAATCATTGTTATAACTGGCTTGAAATTAGAAAGGGCATTGAGTCAGATGATTTTATGCATAATTGGTATTCTCCGACATGTTGGAAAGTTATTATTTTTTTATCATGTTATATAATAAAAAATTATTGCCAGTAGATTAACCAGTAAAAATTTGTCAACTGATAAGAGATTTTGGAATATCACGGTTACAAGCTGTGACATTACCGTGCTTTGTAGTCATGTAAACATATCGTTTGCACGCATTTTTCCTGAAGAAGGTGCTCATACAGCAGAGAAATATTGAGTAATGTTTGCTGCCTTATAGTCCTTTAATGGATAAATACACTTGTATGTGTCAAAATTCTTATCTTTGCAAGTATCCACATAAACACAGTCATTTAGGTCTTAAAGGAATAGTTCACCCAAAAATGAAAATCTTGTCATAATTTACTCACCCTTGAGTAGTTCCAAACCTGTAGGAATTTCTTTGTTCTGCTGAACAGAAAAGATGATATTTTAAAACAAGTTTGTAACAAGGCTGTTTTCGGTTACCATTGACTTCCCCAGTGTTTTTTTTCTTCTACTATAGATCGAGTGACCGAAAACAGCCTGGTTACAAACGTTCTTTTAAAATATTTTCTTTTGTGTTCAGCAGAAATTCAAACAGGTTCGGAACTACTTGAGGGTGTTTTTCATTTTTGAGTAAATATTCCTTTAAGCAAAAGCAAACAGCTGAGAAATAAAACATGTAAAAGTATGATGGATTCAAAGGACAGCTCTTGACTAAATATACACCGTTTAAAAGGATAAAGGGAAATATTCTTATTAAATACTGACATTTAGGGAAAAAAAAAACATTAATGGAAATCAAATTTATTAACCCATAGAAGTCTGGATTTGGAATCACACTCAGAATTGAAGTGGAAAAACACAGGTTGATCAAACTTTGACGTAACGTCATTAAAACAAGTCAAAATGAGGCTCAGTAGTGTGTGTGGCCTCCATGTGCCTGTATGACCTCCCTACAACACCTGGGC